>VZTL01031656.1:0-43561 GCA_013400535.1 Scopus umbretta
GCCTTGCCTCTAAAAGTCTCGACCTTAGTGCCCACTCCTAGGAGCTCTTTTTTACCATAGCTGAGGCCAAAATTAGGGAACGTCTGGGGATTTCTCCCACACCAAAGCTGCCAGCACCCAAAGCTGCTGCTGGTCCTCAGCACCCCTGGCCACCGCTTCCACAGCCCCACCAACACTGGGGCTCCGGCTTCGTCTTGCCTCCTAAAAGTCCTGACGTTCGTGCCCACTCCTAGGGGCTTATTTTTACCATAGGTGAGGCCAAAAATGGCAAACGTCTGGGGATTTCTTCCACACCCAAGCTGCCAGCACCCAAGGCTGCTGCTGNAAAGCTGCCAGCACCCAAAGCTGCTGCTGCTCCTCACCACCCCTGGCCACCGCTTCCACAGCCCCACCAATACTGGGGCTCCGGCTTCGCCTTGCCTCCTAAAAGTCCCAACGTTCCCACGCTCTCCCAGGCTCATTTTCCGAACAGACAGCTCCGAAAACTTTCGAGGACTGAAAGCTTCTTCTTCTTCTTGCTGTCATCATTTTAAGTCGTTTGATGTGTGCCCTGGAGCCAGCCCCTCTCAACCCTCTCCATTTCCCTTCTTGCCAAGTCCCTTTCCTTATTTTCTTTTTTCATTCCTTTTTGTTTTGGTTTGTTTGTTTTTTTTTTATTGTATGGCTTTTGATTGTTTCATTGCACTTGTCTGACCCTGTGGTTTTTCTTCTTGCAAATATTTCTGAAGCACAGGGTTTTTTTCAGTCTTCCTATTACCTTCCCCTCCTTTTTTGTCTATGACTCAATTTTAAGGTTTCTTGTGTTTTTGTACTCTGTCAGCTTTCAAATTTGTTTCCATTGTCTCCCTGTATGCAGCTATTTGTCCATTTTTTCTAATTTTTCTGTACGATCCTTGTATCCTGTTGCTTTCAGAGGGTTCTCTCTATGTTTCTGTCTGTCCATCTCTCTGCCTTTAGTTCTGAATTCTCTCTGTTCTGTACCCTCTCTACTTTCTAGCCTTCCTTTCTACATCTGCTTCTTTCTACCTCCGTGTTCCTATTCGTTAGTTTTTGCCTATGTTTCCTGTAGCCTGTCACTTTTTGAATTTTTTTTTAACATCTGCCTTTTTACAGCTCTGTTCCTATTTTTTTTGTTTTTTTCTTGCCTACGTTTCTTTTCTCCTACATGTCGAATTTTTTCATGTCCCTTGCCTTATCTCTGTCTTGTTGTCCTGCTGCTGACTTTCACCTCTCTCTCCTGTTCCCTGTCTCTCTTATTTATTACTCCATCTCTCTGTCCCTGTTTTTTCCTCGCAGTGTCTCTGCTGTCCTCTCACCATACAGTTGTCTTGCTCCCCATCCTTGTCCTGTTTGCTGCATCCCATTTTCTGGGTCCCTGTCCCACATCTCTTCTCTATGTCCCTCTGTTTTCCTTGGTTCTTTTCTCCCTCTCTCCTGCTGCATTTGGGCACTGAGCCTCGCAGCCACCTCACTTCAGGGATTTCTGATGTGCATTAACAAATAAACTTTTCCTGCCTCCTCAATGCCCTTGGATGTGTTTGTAGCCCCTTGGAGTACAGTTCATAGCTGTGGAGGGGCTGATGGGCTCCAGCTGGGGCTGGGGCAGCCCCAGGTGTGGCAGTGAGGCTGAGGATGGGACCTGCCCTGCTGGGTGAAGGGGCTCTAGGTGTGAAGGGGGCTGCCTGGGCATGCCTGCTTGAGGAAGCTGGCAGAGGGGAACAAGATGAGCAGGGCATCAAGGGGGTACCACAGGCAGGATCTTCCAGCAAGGAATGACTAGTTCCCATGGTGAGGAAGGATCCTTCCAACCCATCCCTGACAGAGCAGACACCAGCATGTGGTGCTGGGAGCTCAGTGCCTCTGTGGGTTCATGCATGAGCCACCACGTATCAAGGAAGATTTGTCAACTTCTTCCACACAGGTCACATGCCCTGGACTTCATTTGGTTCTTTGGATAAGTGCTCACTTATAGTGTCACTTATAAGTCACCTCCAGCACAGCTAATTCTCTCAGGTACTGGATATCTCTCTTTATGGCGGTCCATTTGCCTGGGTGATACATGACATCTTCCTTGAAAGGAAAGATATCCCTTATCTTTCCTTCGTGCCTGACAGTAGTCTCCTCCAGAGGTGAAGGACATGGGCTCCCTCTCTAATTGCTTTGTCAATACCCCCTCTTCCCTAGAAAGGGATCCCAGTAGTTTGGCTTCCTTACCCTCTAATTCCAGGCTACCAGCCCTGTTGTCCCAGTATCAGAGTAGCCAGGTGACAATGTGGTCACCCAGACAACAGCTGAAATTTTTGCATATCTCAGAGCTTACTCAATGATAGGGATCAGGTTGTCTCAGTCTCATTTACAAGTTCTCGCTCTTCCTCCTGCTCTCATTGTCATGGCCTGGTTTTTCATCAGCCCTTTCTAAGCAAGCTGACTTTCACTTCTGAGATTTCTTCTCGTGTATAGGGGCAACTGATACCAACACAAGTCGGTTCTCTGGTTCAGCTGCAGCACCCATCCTGGGGGTTGGAGCACCCGCAGTGCCTGTCATGGGGGTTGATCTCTGGATGCTGTTCTTAAATAGTTATTTAAACCTAAACAAGACCTGATCCGCTTTCAGGAGACATAGCAGTAGGTGGATGCTGGTTTAACTATCCTAAGGATATTCAAAAATTTCAAAAGCTGTTGTAAGTAGCTTCAAGGAAAAGGGGATGGTAGAGGAGCAGGGGAAAGCATCCCCCTCTGTTGTCCCAATAGATCGCTCTCTGAGGAGAAGAGATAAAAAGCGTAATTATTAATGGGTTCTGAAAAATGGCCCCTGAAGCACAGGAGTGATGGCAGTGCTGAGTACAATTTAATGACCAATAATTTTATCATACCATAAACCAGTGTTACACAGTACAGCAAAGCAAGAACTGTAATCTGGGTCCCAGAGACAATAAATAGCACCACAGGGAGCACATACTGCAAGGCAGGCATTACATAGCACAACTCTGACAACAACAACCACCCAGCCTGAGACCAAGTCATTCAACACTGTGATCCCTGAGTATTAAACTAATATAACCATTGCCTATTGCAAAAGCACTATACCAGCTACTAGGAAGAAAATTAAGTCTATCCTAGGCAAAACCAGGACAGGCTGCTTCATACATTTCTTGTATTTCCATGAGTTTTTTGTCTTTTCTGTCTTTTAGGATTCATCTAGTTCCATTCATGGAATTAGTCAGAAAGACCATCCAGGTGACTCTGAGTTATTGGCCATTTACAATAAAGAATTTATTTTGCAGCCAAAGGTATTTTTGAGAAGGAATTGTTACAGCATCTGATTCTACTTTGTCACTCGGTCCTATCCCAAGCGTATCCNCACTCGGGCCTATCCCAAGCGTATCCCTGGCAGAAGTTGGGTAGCATACAGGGTCTTCCTAGAAATGAAGCGTAACCCCGTAGCATTTTGGGTGCTTTAAAAAGAAACTAAAGCACATAATTTTTGACAGTTAAATTGTTATTGCATTTAATAAGCTACTTCTCTATCTTGCTCAATATATAATACTTTATCTGGTTCCACAGCTGATACAATAGACAGTAGTTGCAGTAAAACAGCAGATATCATCACATCCAGTAAGAATCACGTTCTCCATTGAGGGATTCACACACCACAAAGTTAATGCAGGTGAAACAGTGCCCTGTTGCTCCTCTGTCCACCTTTATGCCTTCTGGCACTTCTCCCTTCCCCTTTCCCAGGGACTGTGGGAAGAGCAGTGGCAGGGCCCTGGGATATATGAGCCTCAGGGTCTGCTGAAGGAGCTCATTTGGCTCTTGTCTTTCTGTGGTGTCAGTGCTCTTTTGTTCTTTCAGTCAATTGCAACTTCTGAGCTGCTTAAGCTATTTGGGTATGTGTGTTTTAACAGAAAAAAAAAAAAAAATTAGGGAATATTATGCTTTATAGGCAGAGCAGGATGTTTGCTTCAAGATTGTCAGCTAAGATGAGAACAAATGCCAACATGTAGCAGCAGTCATTTTTGAGGTGTGGAATTGTTTGTAACCAGGCAATTGCTTCCAAGTACAACATCTGGTGTTAAACTGGGGGTGAGCAGAATGCCATGGCACTTCTGAGGACAGCATTGACCAGTGTGATGCTGACTGATGCCATTCCACGTTAGCAGATGAAGATAATTCGAGTGATTGCAGCAACAAGGTAAGTAGTTTACGTTGCCTTCATAAAGGATGGTTTCTAATCTGCAAACCTCTGAAAGGTAAGTTGTGGGGCTAACTTTGCATGGGCAATCAACTGTATGGGGAAAGCACAGGTGGGGCAGGCAGGGGTTTTAAAATCTGTGTAGCAGAGAAGGCAGTTCCAGATGAGAGATAATTGGGTGGAGAGAAGACATTGGCTCCTTCACATGACACAGAAGAGTTGGTCAGGCAGGGAAGTTACAGCCTGTCTGTGTGTTACCCTCTAGTTTTGGTGGTCTCTATTCTGTGTCCTGTACCCTCTCTTACTCAGGTCTTGATATTCTCTGCATATGGTAGGAACAGTGGTAGCAATACCAAGGAGCATGCAAAACTCAGTTCATAAGCATAATGCTGAATAGAGTGTTTTCTTTGTCTCTTAGCAAGTCTAAAGTGTGGATCTGTCATGTGTGTCTCATGTATGAGAAGTTTATGGACGGTCATCTCATACTGGCGGTGATTAAGGCGGTACAAGCACTGATTACCAAGAGCACAACTTTTTCCAGGAGCCCTGTTCTCAACACTCCTCCCTGTATCTCACCATTTCTAGGTCTCTAAGATGGGCTCCTCATGCATCCATTGTTCCAGTTGCAGACATTCCTTCCATCTATATTTTTATTATGACTTGCAAAATTGCTACGGAAGAAATCCCCAGACATTCGCAATTATTGGCCCCGGCTGTCTGGGAAAATCACGCTGGGAGTGCGTGCGAACGTCGGGACTTTTAGGAGGCAAGGCGAAGCCGGAGCCCCAGTGTTGGTGGGGCTGTGGAAGCGGTGGCAAGGGAAGGTGAGGAGCAGCAGCAGCTTTGGGTGCTGTCCCCTTTGGTGTGGGAGAAATCCCCGGACGTTCGCCAATTTTGGCCCCGGCTGTCTGGGAGATTGAGCCTGGGAGTGCGTGCGAACGTCGGGACTTTTAGGAGGCAAGGCGAAGCCGGAGCCCCAGTGTTGGTGGGGCTATGGAAGCGGTGGCAAGGGAAGGTGAGGAGCAGCAGCAGCTTTGGGTGCTTGCACCTTTGGTGTGGGAGAAATCACAAGTTATTATTCTAGATATCCAAGCGCTACAATTTCCAATAAGATTAGTACGCAAACACACTTTCTGCTACCCAGAGCGAAGACAGTGACTCCAGCTCTGATCCTACCAGGTATCCCGATACAGACTATTGCATACTGGGTGAAAATGGGGATGCATAATCTTCAGAATAAGAGAAAAGAAATAAGGCAGTCTAGCTCTTCCAAATCCTCTAGCAGATATCTTGCCATTACATGGGATCTAGATCAGATCTTTTAGAAATGCCACAGCTGTAATGTCAGTTAACTTATAAATCCTGCC
The DNA here is from genome assembly GCA_013400535.1 of Scopus umbretta. NCBI lineage: Eukaryota > Metazoa > Chordata > Aves > Pelecaniformes > Scopidae > Scopus > Scopus umbretta. The sequence goes on from VZTL01031656.1 coordinate 5,560, forward strand.
TATGGGTTAAATGACCCCAAAATGTTCAGCATCCACTTCCGGTTTTCGACATCAAGATGCCATACAGACAGCTCCTATTAAATTTGTCTTATTCCATGCCCAAGTCAAACTTAATGCAGCCCAGAAATATGTTAGCAGCAGAAAAAATCGTGTGGATGGATATGTATCCATGCACTTGTCCCTGCGTTAGCTAGTGGGACATCTGCAGATAAACTGGCATCCTCACCCTGGTCATCTCCATCTTCTGTTCTATCCTTCAGGAAACGAGATGACCAGACTAAATATACCAGTCTCTGTATCCCTTGTCATATGGAACTTTTCCAGGTCCTTAAATCATTCTTGTCTCCATATGACAAGGGATTGGAAGGGCTGAGATTATTTGTCTTAAAAAGGAGACAAATAGGAAGCCTTATGATAAATGGATATGAATTAATGAATGAGGGAGACAAAGTACATCTGGTATTTCTATCCTCCCTGCCTTGCAACACAAGAAGTCCCCTTTGATTCCACTGAAATAGTGACAAATTCAGAGCTGATGAAAAGAAACACTTTCCCCAACCATCCTATGAAATCTGTTGAAGTCAAGAGCTCGGAAGTTTTCAAAGACATTTATATCAATAACATGGCTATCCAGAGTTAATGGTTAATGCTAATGAAAAGGAGATAATGAGTTTAAGCCCCTGTCTAATGACTGCGCTGGACTGAATGTAAGTCGTGGAGTTTAGCCAGCAATTCCAACCTGAAAAAGCTCTAATTCACATGATATTTGCAAGTTAGGCTTGGCATGGGTTTACTGAAGGAGGTGGGGCTCTCCCCTGTTCCTGTGAATCGGGGCCTATCTCGCAGCCCAAGCCTAGGCTGAGCTCTGCTGTAGGCACCGACCCTATGAATTCACACAGATCGTCCTAAGAAATGTTTGCACTTCCCTTCCTCCTGTCCTTCCCAAGAAAAAGAGCACAGGGAAGTCTGGAAAGCTTGTTTCATCATATAACAGCTATTAGTCCACACTAGGACTGCACTCTGAAGCTCTCTACTAATTATTATTCCTTGTTAAAACTCATCTATAGTCCTTACCCCTGTATTACCAATACAGGAGACTATCACTGCTCTATTTTTCCTGGGAATCATTCCTTTGTCTTTGGTCTCTCACTATCATTATTGTTATTGATATAAAAAGCAGTGCCCAGAAACTTCAAATGAGAGGCAAACCTCAATTAAGTACACGTTGTAAGAGATGCTCCCTGCCCTAGAAAGCACAGTCTAAGCTGACTGCACAGATACAAGAGGAAAAGAAGAATTTGAAAACATCCCCAAGGTCACAGAAAGAACAGTGCCGAGACATCCATGTCCTTCAGCCCTGCCTGAAAGCCACCCCTCCTATTTTCATGCCACCCACGGCTGAAAATTTAGTGTGCTGGTTCTGCCTGTGCTGTGGTGGCAACCAAGCCTGGCCCATGACATCTTCCTTCTTAAAACTCACGGTCTGGACATGCATGTTGCAAGGACCTCAGCTCCTACTTTCCTACATCACTACAACATCCTTCTCCTTTTACTTCCCACCATGTTCTTCATGCCTGGCAAGGACCTTTGCATGAGACAGCATCACTGTCTGACCAAGACATTAAGCCCATAATATTAAGGCCAGGTAATTAAGGCCAGATCTCCAGTGGGTCCCAATTGTAGATTGGGGTGGTCAACAGACCAAGCCAGTAGAGGGACAGAGTCCTCCCAAGGGTAGCTCATGGCACTGAAGGCAGGACCCTCCCCTTCTCCACTGACACATCTTGGGACTTTTTTAGATAACTAAACTGAGATGGTATGAAATCTTCCAGCACCTCTAAGATCTAAATCACAAACCAAAAACTACTTGAGCAGAACGCTATTCTGCTTTTATTTCTTTCTTTCTTTATTCTGCTCTTATTTCCCTACACAAATATGTTGCAAAACACTCTGCATATCTGTCCTGGACATCAACAGTTGCAATGATCACCATAAAAGGTTTGAACATAGCAGAATGTTCTTTACTCAGGAGTCTAACCTGCTCGTTACTAAGTGCTGTATAATGCCAAGTTCCTGCTGTAAAAGGCTCTTCAGAAATGACAACATAAAGAATAATGGTCTCCAAAGCAGGACTCGGGTGAAACTTGACAGTTAAAGCCAGGAGAATTTTATATCAAAATCCTGCCAGTTTCATAGGAACATAACACAAAGCCATAAATCACATTGGCTTTGCTTACAGGGTTGGTGGAACTCAGGAAATATAAAACCCCAAAACTTTTGATGAACATCCCAGGTCCTGAGCTTGTTACATGGTTCCACACAACTGTTTTTCAAACACTGTTTACCAACACATCCTCAAATAATTCACTGATTTCTGCTGAGTACAAGGTAAATATTACTCAAAATAATAAAGATACACCCAAAGAAGGTGCAACATTTTGATGGCACGAAGAGGCTATGCCTCGTGATGCCAAAGGAACAAGTCCTCTGACTCTTGTAGGAGTCCAACATTGTGGTGTCTGAGCTCAGGTGAGATAACTCCCACCCTCAGCCCCTGTGCCCCAAATCTCCCTGCCCAAAGTAGGGACAGAACCATTCCTCACAACCGCCTTATGAACTTCAGCATGGAAATAACGAGCAAGTGCTCAAATACTAAATAAAGGCCATTAAAAAAGCACCAAAAAAAGAACAGGGTCACTGCAAGCACTCAGAGAGGACTACTGTCCAACAAACCACCAGCACTTTCTACCATGTTCTCCAGTTAATGTCTCCTACCTGGCTCTAAAGAACACAGCACTGCATGGCCCAATGGTCTAGACCAACCCTTGCTAGATGTTTTATGGGAACATGTATATTAGCAAACAAAATCTCACACAAAAATAAAGTTGGAGAGGAGTTTTAGTGGTTTCATTTAGGCTGTGTAGCTTCCACTCGCCATGGGTTATCGATCTCTCCAGAGAAGAGTCAGCAGCCATAGCTGACATGCCGTCCCTCAGCCAGGGGTAATATATGATCCTGTTGGGAACCACAGTTAACTGATGAACCCATCTGGCAGGGGAGCCGCAGAAGTGATTGATTCACTCTCCATCCTGGTACTTAGACTTTTCACCCTCAATAGGCCACGAAGCCTCGTTCATCATCTTCATCAATCAAATGGGTAAATATCATTAAATCTGCGGGCCACAGGCAGCATCATTTATATTTTTTGCCTTTTTTTTTTATTTTGTTTCAAAAGTTCGCCACCTCCTCTCCCCACATCCCTTACTAAAAACCGGTCCTTCCACCCATCAGGGATTTGGTGAGGTGAAATGGAGAAGCTGAACCCTGGTAAGATGGGATGGTGCCCGGCCTTGGGTTCCTCATCTCTCCCAGGTCACTGGGGATACTCAGAGGAACAGAGTATTCCCAAATACTGCAGATATGCCAGGCCCTGTACAGCATCAGAGCTGTCTGGTTTGATTCAGCTCATGATAGCTGCACGCTACTGAATGCGTCAAGGGAGTTTTGCTCCAAGGTTGACCCAGGGCACAGCATTTAAACACACTGAAGCACCACCATGCAAGATTTGGCACAAATCAGGGTAATCCCTCAGAATTCAGTGGAGCAGCAATGACCTAACTATGCCATTCATCTGGTCCATAACTTCCAAAGGACAGAACTCTGCTGTAGGGGAACTTCCAGTTTATTATAACTGTTTATTTAAGCATTGACTTCTCTCTTAATGCACTTCTTCAAAGTCTATTTTTTTTAAAGCACAGAGCCTGTTTAACAGCATGCAGTGACACCGCCAACCAGAGTACGTGCAGAAAAGGAACACGAAACCCATTAAAAAGCACAGACAGGTTTGAGGCCATCCTGCAGCAAGCTGACATTTCTGCCAGGCTCCCTCCTGTCCCAGAGCCGTGCAAGCCCACCCTCTGCTTAGCTGAGTGCTCTGACAAGACTGCAGTCAAGGATGGATGGATGGATGGATGGACAACAACTGCTGACAAGTTCGCCGCCTTCTCTCCCAGCAAGACACTCCATTAGAAAAGTTTTTTAAAAAAATAAAATAAAAAAAAAAAAACAGTGGAAAACGCTAGACAAAATCATCTGACTCAGGGAAATTTCAGGCGAGTTCAGAAAAGCCTGGAGTGAAAATCCCTCTCTAACACGACTGAAAGAGCCACATGAAGGAACAGATGCAGCAGCCAGCCCATAAATTAAATCACCGAAGAAAGGTTGGAAGAGCCAAATGAAATCTCCACCTGCCATTACTTCTGAGGCAGAGAAAGGGCTGGGCATGCCGAAGGAGGGCCAGCACCGCGGCGATGGATAGGCAGATGAATCGTTTTATTAGCCTTAATTGCCATTTCAATACCGTACCCATGTCTCCACGTAAGCCTTCATTTTGTGCAAAGTTGTCAGTTCATGTCCTGAATGGGCCAGGCTTGTTATCAGCAAGCCATTTACAGCCCCTGGGCTGTGCATTAATTAAAAAGGCTTTGTGCTGAGGCTCATTCATTAGCACACTGCTCCTTTAATCACTGCCTCTTCAGCCACCAGGACAATCTATAAATCTCCTCAAATATGAAATAATGAAGTGGAATGGTTCAATTTATTACAATGTAATAAGTCAGGATAATGTGGGGGTGGACAGGGTGGCACTGGAGCTGTCTCCTTGCCCAGTCTTCCAATCTCATTACTGACAGCGACCATGAATGAGAAGAGCAGAAGGGATGCAGGCAAGGATGGTGAGCACACGCAACAGGGATCTTCCCATCTCCTGCCATCCCACCCACCCAAAACCCAGCTTGCCACTGGTGACTGAGGATGATTCTGAAAGCCAGACATGGTTTCTTGGCCTTGAGAGGAGAGAAGAAGGTTTTGCCCTGAAAAGGGTCCCTTTGGTGCAGATGTCGACTGTGGGAGCAGCTATCAGCATCCACTCAGTAGCACAGTGAAAGTTCACCCACTTGCATCCCTGTTTTCCCACCTTCATCCCCATTTTCCTGCTTCTCCTTCCTTAGACATTTTTCCATCATTCCTGGAAAGATCCAGGTTGAGATGCATAGGCAAGTGCCGAGGAGCAGATGCTCCAGGGAACATGAACAAGCTACAAAGTCCATGTATCAACTCAACACAAAGCTTCTGTTTCTCCTCTCATGGCTCATCTCTCAGCAGCTGGGCTCCCAAGTCAAGCTGCCAAATAAAATATGACTGTACATATTAGGTTAATTAACAAAGGGAGAAGGGCAAAAACTAGCCTGGCTTTGCATTTCCTAAATAAATGCGTCAAGGCCTCCCACCCAGTGAGGGGAGGCCAAACATGAATTTTTCTCTTCATGAAAATTTGGGACTAAAGATGCTGAGGGAGAAAACAGAACTTCCAGCTATTTTACAAAAGCAGCCACAGCTTCCAAAGAAAGTGCAAAATGAAAAATGCCCATACAAAAGTTAACAAAAGCTAATTACTCTCTTGTCTAAAAGGGAAGCATTTAGAGAAAAGCAAGATTTGTAAAGAACATTGTGGTGTCTTTTGAAAAATTACTTTTTTCCTGTCAAAAGATACCTAATAAGAAATGTCCAGTCCATGCTATAACAGCTCTACAATTTGCTACTTTATTTTCAATGCTCTCCCTATTCAGTCTTAGAAAGTCTTGAATTCTTATGCACTAATAGTTATATAATTAATGTGTCTATTAATATAATTAATACTATATGTTGACTTATCCAAGTCAAAATTTATTCACAGGAGAGTCAGCTCAGATAAAGTGACTATAAGAAAAAAATTAAATCATAAAAATATCCTATTTCAACATTTTGTTTAAAATTGAAAGCTGTCTTAAAGTCTTTCCTCATTTCCAAATCTAGGTTAGCATCATTCAGGGTTTCTTTCAGATGGCATATACAGGCAGATGCAAGCTTTGAACATACACTGTTTTACCTGACCCAGCCTAACTTTGGTGGGAGGGGGTGGCCTGGCCCATGAAAACACTTGAGGCTTAGATATTTTGTTTCCATTCATTACCAGAAGTGCCTTCAAAAGGGAGTTACAGGACAGGAGAGTTATTTCTTTCCCCATGTTAGAAAGGACCGCTTGTACACACTGTTCAAACCCACAAATCTTTAATACTAGCAATCTGCTAAGTGCTAATTTGTCAACACGATACCTTTCATCTCCAAGGTTCCCAAAACACTTCATTTGCTCAAGAGTCACTTGTCCCACCACAATAAGATTTCAGATCATCCATATGGTGGGACAAGCAGGAGCTTTGGGTTCCTCTTCCCCTCCAGGAAGGGCTCCTCCAGGAGACGGGTGACTAATTACTACTCAAGTCAACAAATTAACCCTGTCCCTGGCTACTCCAAGAGGTATGAGGTGCTTTTTAGAGGGAACAGCATGTCAGGGTCCTTACCATCAGAAAACTCTATTATACAGATCTTGAAAAAAGCTCATTACTACAAAGCTATGAGCATTCAATTCCATTAATAAAACACATCAGTATATAATTATAATATTAGGTACTTAAATTGCAGTTTTCATCTGCAGCACTAAAAGTGTTTTACCATAGTAAATTAAGTCCCCCCTAATTTGGGCTGGTCAGAGTTTTCCATTTGAAGCTTTTTCCTCAAGGAGAATTTGATTTTGTGTTTGAAAAGAAAGGATCTGTTCTTCCTCAAAGTGTTCATTTCCTTCTGGGGAGGGGTACATAGCGGGGAAAACTCACCCAAAATCTACAAAAATGCTACGGGGATGAAGAATCAAAATGCTGCCAAGAGAGGAATTGCCATGAATCTATAAACTTTTTGGTGGCAGCAAAATTGGTTCTTCGGCAAGCTGCTCAGGAGGTGTTTGCACATCACCCCTCACTGCACCAGGGTTCTCCATCTCACACCGTAATACTGAGGATAAGCAAGACAAAAATGCCTCTATTATGTGAGCAAAACCACCCCAAGACCCGTTCTTCTCCAAAGGATTCCCCAGACCTTCCTATCATCAGGTGTCGGCGGGTGTCAAATTGGCATCTCTTTCCTAAGTTCTGTGCTCTGGTTGTGGACGGATGGGGAGAAGCCATGCTTATCGCAAGCTGACAGTGACACCAGGGCACGGCTGCCCTTGACTAGATGGAGGATGACAGCCGCTCCTCCGGAGTCACGTCTTGGCCCATGCTGGAACAAATATGCTTCCAGCAGGCAATGAAGCTGAGTAAATCAGAGATGACAATAAAAGTATCGAGGAAATTCTCCGTGTGGGAGACGGAGCACACCCGGCACACAAGGTGCAACTTTAATTTGTGAGGAGACCTGTGCGCTCGAGAGGTTATCGCATGAATACCAGTGTAAATGATATCACCATGGGCACCAAACAGGCAGCTTGCCTGCAAACCTATTAACTGGTAAACGCCAATCTTCGGTAATTCCAGCTATTAAAAACAACTTAAGGAGAAATCAGATCTCATTTCGCAGAGAGCGCAGGGGTCTCGATGACTGTTTTTAAAGTTTTCCTGCATTCATTTGTGTTAACAGCCTATGACTTTTATATGTTCAGCTGCTGTGCTGCTTCCAGGTTTATTAAATTCACAACCAAAGAGACAAGATGGCTTGTTATTTTTCCCAAAGACCCCCCCAGAAGCAAGGCAAAGTTTCTCAGGCATCACTCTGAGCTGCAAGCTAGGAAACCATAGGGGTGCAGGAGACCCGTTCCCCAAGACCACACAACAAAACAGATACACAATGCTCCATGCACATATTAATTCAGATTTCAAGAATTTATTATATACATGGCACCCTTGCAAACACGCGCGTCTTTAGACACAGGCATCTCTCCAGGTGCATTGACAACAGTGAACAGATTAAATAATTAAACGCAATATCCCAGTGCAGTGGGGAAGGGTCAGCCTACCCACTGGTAAGGGATAAATACCACAGCAGCATACACCTTCTGGCACTAGCAAATATCTTTGGCAGCTCTATTCCCATTCCTCCTCCTGCCCGAACTCCTCTTGTTCACCAATTATTTATTCCCGTGGCTCCCCTCTGAAGAAGGGGCTTGGTTTTGACATCTCAGAGGCGCAGGCTGGAAAGATTGCTGAAAACACAATGGAAAAAATATATATTTTCCCCCATTGATGACCAAAAGCTGGTTTTCCCTGAAACTGCTTTTCAATCAGCTCTCATTAAAACTAAACCCTTTTGGTGGGATCTGGGGAGTTTTTACTGCCCATTCTCACACGTGTTTGATGATCAGCCAGCTCACGGGATGACGGCATCTCCAGGTTTTGCTTGGTGCTTATGTGTTATATGTGAGGGGCGATTCTCCCTCATCACAGGTAAGAGGATTTAACAGTGTTCGTCAGAGACCGGCGCAGATGCTCCCTGCAATGTCTGGGTGAAACCCCATTAAATCCATCCCGTTTTTTACACGGCATGAGAAAGGAGAAGAAAGGACATAGCCAGGCGCAAACCACCAACATCTATTGTGCATCGCGATGGGAGAAGATGCTAGGCTACAGGGAGATTTTTCTTTTGGCACTTATTGTCTTCTAAACTCTGCAATCTATACAATATCTGTGTTTGTAATCACTTGAAAATTTTCAATTAAATGTAAAAAACCAGAAACAAGTAAATCTATTCTCTCTTTTGACTGTTTTATTGATTAAAATGGATGCCTGAGCTGCGACCACTGAACCATGAAAAGCAATCTGTCTTGGATGGGTAAGAGATCGTTAGGAAATCGTTGTGCTGAGGCAAGAATAACTGTGCATGTACACATACACACACACGCGTGGTGCATGGGCACGGCTATACACATGCTACCATGGAATAAGCCATCTGCAATGAAAAAATAAAATTGTGTATATATATATTTTAATATCAAGTTTGAAGCAATCTGAGGTGTTACCCTGTCACAAGACCTTTTCTCATTTTCTAAGTTTCATCGTTTTCTTCAGCAGTAAAACTTGGTCGTCTCTGTTGCTGTGGAGCACAAAACCAGGAGGTGGGAGAAGAACAACCTCAAGGTCTGTCATTTGTTACAAGCTCCAGGAGCAAGGAAACCACTTCCTGGGTCATTCGGCAATTTTCAAGCTGATGACAAGGAGATTCTCCAGCTGATGTTTCACCTTCCCCTTTTGGCCCTGTCCTTTCAGGGAGAAGTGGAAGACATTAAACAAGTGCTAGATTACCACCAGGAACACACAGTTTTGCAAAGCCTGGCTGGTTTGGGCATGAGTTAACCTCCAGCAAGGCAAAGGAGGGAAGAAACTTCCCACGTGAAGCTTTTGCCATGAGCACTCACTTAAGGATTCCCAGACTGCAGTGGAGATATCTAATATTGGCTCTTAACAGCTACAGGAACAGATGGAGAATGAGACAGTCTGTGCGCTGACAATACTCTTCTTTTAAGCAAGACTATCCTGATGTCAACTCTATTTTATCTGAGCACCTCAAGTTGAAGCTTAAATTAACCGAACATTGGGTTTTTGTTGTAACCCATCGCCATCCCACACACTAAAAGCCTCGGGGAGTTCAGCTCTGTGAATTCTCAGCCTTTGCAAGAAAAAGATCTTATTTGCTGAAGCCAGCCCTTTGCCTGCTCATCTCTAGGTATCCTGGATGCACACATCCATCCAAGGAAAGAGCCCTAGAGAGAGGTCAGGTTTGGCAAGCTCTGCTGCAAAGTGCAGCTTTGAGAAAACCTCAGCTAATAACTGTGATGCTCACCCTCCCAAACAGGAGCAGCCTGAAACTCCTGTCAAAGATCCACTTTCTAGCAGGTTTTTGTAGGCTGGGACTGAGGCCCCAGCACCTTTCTCCCACCAACACAGAGAGACATCCTCGTCCTAGCAGTGGAAAGACCAACAGCAGCCACCTCACCAACTGGGACCTCCGGGATAGACGGTGATGCTAGGCAGGAGCACTCGGCATTCACTGAGCAAGACTGGAAGGCTGGGAGTATTCGTCAGAGCAGCCTTACTAAGGAATCTAGCACTGAAACAAGCTGTCAGTTAGGAATGAGGGGATACCCCCCCTCCCCACACACTTGTCTGTGGAAGTTGTTAATGGGGAGGAAACGAGGCACAAGAGCAGATTCCGCCCGACTCATGCAGTCTGCGCTTTTATCGGGTGCCTTTTTTCCAATCCCCTGCCCCCTCCTTAAAAATGCAAACAAGGCACATGAATGAGAAGGGGTGTTTGGGAAATGCTGCTCCCCAACATTTCTATTTTATTTATTTGGGTGTGGTGCAGCCTATGAGACTGTGACTGCACCTCCTGCTCCAGGGAGCCGCTGCCAGGGGGTCAGGACGGGGATGTTCCCACACACCGTGCAGCAGCCAGCTGCTTTAGGAAGAGCCCCCCAATAATAAAACTGTTGTTATTGCTTTGATTTAAAAACAAAACAAAACATTTTGGAAGTGAATAAAGTCTCAAGTTCCTGCACTGGCCAGGCCAAGAAAGGCATTGCCAGGCCAGATTAGTCCTGCCATCACCACGGCCACCTTCGCCGTGCAATAAAAGCAGCAGCAAACATGAGCAAATTGGAGGTGATCTACAGAGCCCCAGACACCGCTATAGGGTGGAGTGCCATGCAGAAATGTACCCAAGAGTAGGCACTGAACGGGTTAGCTTCCCTCAGATCCTTTAATATATTTTCCCTAATTAAGCTGTTCAATTCGCCAGCTTAAATAGCTGCCAATAGCTGCTACAAATTGATTTATCTTTTGATGAAGGTAAAATTTGCTGGAAAAAATAAGAGGCAAACAACGTATGGGTTTGGGGGGATTAAATTACTTTGCCTTGTGTTAAGATTCAAACATATTCTGGAGGCAGGATGAGTCTTTTACAAGTAAATTGTTTTTATACTATACATTCATTTCTATATAAACAGAAGTATACTAATTTACACATCCACCTACAATACCTGCTAGATAACAGAAGTATATACTTAAAAGCCAGATGAGATCTCGAGCTTTCCGTGGGCACACACACACACAAATAAAAAGCAATCATCCTGCAACCTGCCCAGGGCGGGGGAAAAGAAAAAACAACCAAACCAAACCTTCTGGAAACACAGGCAATCCATCCATAATAGATATGGCCTAAAGCAGTCTCTGTGTGAAGGGTCACGAACGACTGGCGCGGTGGAGGTCAAGTCTCGAAAACTGCATTTCAGTTCCCAAACCATCACTGCCTGCAAACTGCAGCCCCCTTGTATGGCACAAGCGTAGAGTATACCACCTCCACTTCATTATTTTGCAGGGGTTTTTACTGATCAGTAAGAAATATAAGGTGAAGAGGGATAAATATTAAGAGTAAATCACAGCCAGCCTGACAAGACCGCGAAATAGTAGCGGTCAGCCCAGGATAATTTGCTTGATCTCAAATGAGAAGTTTCCCCAGTGGGACAGGACATTATAACCCCGCTAAGTAAGAGAGGCGAGACAAGGAGTTGGCCTCTGCAGCTCCAATATCACAACACACAGGGCTACGAGCACAGATGTCCCCGCAAATACAGGTCCTTCTCCTTTTCCCAGCTAAATCTGTGCTCGTCTCACCTCTACGGCGGAAATGAAATTTGTCTGTGCGCTTGCTCACTCAAAACCGGCTTCTTCACTTCAGATCATCTCCGGCATCAGTTTCTCCAAAGAGGGAGTTAAAGAGAGTTCAGAGGGAGGGATGCAGCAATAGCAATGGGGGGGGTCACATTTAGTAACTGTTATTCTCTACATCCACTTTATCAGCTATTTTGGACATACGCATTTTCTACACGAGCACATGCCAGACATCTGAGAGTGGATAATTTGCCCAGACAGGCAGTAAATACATCCCATCTCATGCTTCCTCCCAGAATAATGTGCTTCCCAGTGTCACCTGCCATGTAAATCATCACCTTGCAATTTATCCTAAGCTACCTTTCAACCTGTTCTGGACCAACCAGAAATAAAAAGAAACCATCAGAAGGTTCAGTAACCCCTTCTGCCACAGCTGAACACGGGTGCTCCTTCCCAGGCCAGTATTTTTACTTTATTGCAGAAAAGACATCTACTGAATTGACAGCTTCCCAGCTGAATTTCTGACTCGTAGATTTAGACGAGTCCTAGATTTTATTTGAGCTGTACAAAAGGCATTTACATAAGTTTTTGTGCAACATCAGAAGCTCATTCCTCCAGTCTACTTCTCTCTCACCATGTGAATATCCAACATCTACCCACCACATGGTTACTGCAACTCAACAAGTTAAAGGTGGACTAGAAAAATCTCACAAATCTCATGAGAAATTACATGTCCGCGTTTTTTTTTCTCCCCTGGCAATTTTTATTTAAATCTTCCCATGAAAAAAGAGTCAAGTAAAGAATTTGGGTTGATGGCACTGTCTGGGCTGCAGTCTTCCAAAGGAACAGGAGAAAAACAATGTTTTCTTTCCAAAAAGTGAGCCCAGAAGTAAACAGAAAAACTTCCATGGGAACTTTCCACCAGGAAAACAAGGTATTTCCCCCAGACCTCCTTTTAAACAATTTTTATTTCCAACAGAAATTCCTTAAATCAGCCTGGCTTGTTGAAAAGGTTGGATTTAAGCAGATAGTGAGGCTTCTTGCAGCCTGAGCTGGCTGGGGGGGAGCACCGTCCTGGGGGGACCCCTCTAATCTCTGTCCTCTCTGGCTGCAGAGAGAAAAAACCTCCTGTGCATCTCTGTCTTCTCAATTTTGTGCTCGAAACACTTGAGAATCTGTCTTTTGTTCCTTGACTGCCTGTCTCAATCCTTTCCTCAGTCATTATTCAATATTTGCTTTTGTGACTACATTATTTAACTTGGTGGAGCGTTTTGGGACACAGCTTGCATAAAAGGCTCTATTTTTAAGAATCGGAAGGGACTGTCGCACGAGCAGGGAGGAGACAGCGCTGACAACAAAGCTTCACCCATCAAAAAAAACTCTCCGGGGAAAGTAGGCTGGCAGTCACAAAATCGTCATTCCAGGGAATAAATCACCAAAGCAAACTCCGATGTCAGTAATTTTGCGACGCAGAAAATTGATTCGTACTTTACAATCAAGGAGTGCCTTCCTCAGTAATGTATGCTCGGCATTTTAACATAATTATTTGCGCAACAGTTTTAACATTTGCAGCCTTCTCCGGCTGTCAACCTGGAAGTCGTGAAAAAATAAAATTTTAAAATACTCTTCTTCAGAGACAGGATTAAAGAAAAAAAAAAAAAATCTATCTCCGAGCAACCTCCTTTGTATTTTGTTGTGACAAGCCTGAATTTAAACAGCCTGTGAAGTCAAAACAACAGGAGAAATATCAATACACATTAATTTAATCAAGAAACACAATTCTGCCATGCCAGGCCAAACTCGGCTTTATTTCCGATGCGATTTCTGCGGGAGCTGCTAAAACCCCGCTGCCCACCCAAGCCACCCACGGTGGCCAAGGGTCTTCTCAAAGCCTCCGAGCCCCCTCCCCATTTGCATGCCTTCCCACGCAGAAATCAAAATTCCTGGTGATGCAGAATCCCGCTATCACATCTCCATCTCTCCTCCCGAAAAAGGCTCATTTTGCTGGCAAACACGCCCTGGCTGGCCGTCCTGCTGCGTCCTTATTGTCTACCATGGAGCCTTCAAAGGACAGGCAGATAAAAGGGTAAACATGTTAACAAAAACTATCTCCACCACACTTGACTTCGTCAAATCCTGTGCGCGCAGCGCGACACTTTGAAACAAGAATCTCATTAAGAAAGGGAAAGTTGAAAGAAACACCCCAGCATACCAAACACAGAAATCAGATGTACTTGACCTTTCAAATGAATGTACATTTTCTGACTGACTGTTCATGTCAGAGTAATTCAAACAGACACCCGATAATCCTCTTAAAAGACTAAAATTTGGATACTGGATTGAGCACAATGCGGCGTGATCTGCAGGCGGTCTCATCGCTTCGGTCGGTCTTGCCCTTGCCCCCAGTTTCTCGAGACACCTTGAAGCGTCCTCCCCTCCCTGGGCTTTCATGTCCCGCTGCATGCACAGAAGACATTTCAAGTCCAGGATTCATTAACGAGGTAGCGTCTTCTGTGCTGGAACAGCTGGAAACCAAATTCTGACACTCCTTAACAAAAATTGGGTGATTAAACACTTTGGATGGAAAATATGTGCCCCGATAGCAAGGTACGAGAGTGAGACCCCTCCAGCTCCATCCAGACAGGCTCCAGCCATGTTGACCCCATGCACAAGTCAAAGGTCTGTGAACCTCACTTGGGTCCTGCATCTCGTATATCAATATAGGTCAGGTACACAGGCTTACTGAGAACGACAAACCCGAGGATTAAACCATGAGGATCGCCAGAAAGCCCAGTGGCTTCACAGGGAGACATTCACATGGTGAATGGCTGCAAATGGAGAGGTTCTCCAAACTCAGGGCGTGCTAGTTACTGCCCTAAGGCAATGGTAAGTGAACAGAGAGAGCAGCTACAGGATTTCTCCATGGACAATGTTGCTGGAGAGGTCACCTTGGGTGACCTGCCTGGACCACCTCCCTTTTACAGACTTTGGACATCTCGGAGGTCCTGGTGAGATCTAGCTGCCTGCCTTGCTCGACAGCTCAGTTTCCAACAACAACTTCTGGGCTTTGTTTACCACATCTGCAAAAAAGAGGCACAGATGCTGCCGAGCCTTTGAGATCACACACCCTGGGGAGTCCACATCCCTATAAACACTGGAGGAACAAGGGATTTTAGTGTATATTTATGGCCTGCATCTATGAACAACCACACAGAGTGACAGACCATGCAGTGACTGATAACAAGTTTCTTTCGAGAAACACCGAAAATCAACAGCTTAGCATTTCCAGTCCAGTGGACTGGAGTCCAGTGGTGTTCTCTGACTGGTAAGGAAGCTGGAAATACACCAGCTTCCTCCTGGCATAGCAGTAACGTCAGCCCCAGCCACGCATGGTGCGTGCACTCGCATCTGCACGCACGCTGCTGGCTCCTGCTCGCGCCACATGGGGCTTACAGCCATTGCCATGCAGGAGAGGTGCTGCATGGCTTCACGTCCTCTGGTGAGGCCTCCCCTTCCTCCTCCCTGTGAGCTCCCTGGCATGTAATATTAATTGGCTAATATTTGTTTAGATCGTTCCTGACATTTTGCCTTTCGATTCCCACTGCAGTGCATCAGCAGCTCTGGTGTGGGTTGCTGGAGGAGCATTGCCTTTGCTGGAAGGATGGAGGACACGGTGGCCAGCCAGTGGGGAGGGTGGGATCGGGGGTCTGCACTGCTCCTAGGTCAGCCCCCGAACCCACAGGAGAATCTGCAAAGAAATCCCACAGAAACATCAAATGCAAAAGGATAAACCGGCTCATTTCGCACGGCAATGGGCCCAAGCACGCCACCCATGCAGTGACAGCTCAGGGGAGCTGCGTCTCTGTCCCAGTCCTCCTGAGCTCCAGGTAATGGAGCTCATTTTGTGGATTCCCAATCAAAGCCCCAAAGAACCACAAATTCCTATTCTGACCCAGCAAGCTGAGCCCTCCTGTTTCCAAGCACCCATCACTGCAGCATCTGGGCTCCATCCCTGAAAGGATTTCTGTTTGTCCGATGGCTCTCTGAAGGTCACCCAAGAAGACCACAGGACTCTGTCAACTTTCCAGCCTGGTGAGCAGGTCACGACAGTGGGTGTCACCAGAGGAATCGAGCGTCTCTTCTCCAGGGGAGACCCATCCCTCTGTCCCCCTGCATGGGCTCTCATGTGCTCACCTTGTCTCTGAGCCCCACACCATCCCCAAACCAGGCAGCCCCGTCTGGGTATGGATCCACCCCGGCACGTGCCAGCAGCATCCCCGCTGCCTGCTGGCTCACAGGCATGTTTTTCTCGCTCGTCGCCCCTCCTCTCAACACCTCCTAACAGCTCATGAATTTTATAAACTAAACTCATTGTAACCAAACCATGAAATTGCAAATTTAACTCTGTCAACAAACAAAGCCTTGGCAGGGAGCTGGCGCTGCTTAAGGCAGGGCTGCTGCGCTGCCTATCCACCCAGCGAGTGGGGGGAACACCTCCTCCGAGGGACCCTGCGCCCCGCTCAGTCCCCCTTGGCCATGGGGCAGTGACACAGGCTGCGCTGTGAAGGATGCTGGAGCATCACAACCCGTGCAGCATCGCAGCCCACACAACATCACAACCTACACCCAGTGCTCTTAGCAGTGCCGGCCATTCCCATCATCCCTCCCCTTCGTGGCCACCCGCACCATGGACCCGAGAGGCAGTGCAAAGCCTCGGCAGCCCCAAAAACCCCGGGTGAAGCCCTCCCTGCCCAGCTGCAAGGGCTCTGCTGCAGCTCCTGGTCCAGCCAAGCCTGGCTCCCGCCTCCCCTTTGGCTGGCAGCACTGCGCACTACATCCATGTCCAGGGTGGCTGAGAGATCCCTCATTAGGTTAATGGAGAGCTAATTCACTGGCAGATCAAGGGGATGGATAGGAGGCACTGCCTCATTTGCTTGGTGGAAGTGGACCATTAAAAGGAAGGGTGGGGGGGGTCTCGGGATGGGGTGGGCGGCAGAGGCTGCCATGCTGCTTGAGGGATGGAGAGGGGTCTCCCTGGGGACAGCTGGGGCTACACAAACCATTTTAACAGCATGAAGCTGCAGAGAGAGTGGGAACAAACTGCATCCTTGGAACAAACTGCCTCGTTGCTGCCTGCACCCAGGAAGATGGCAGAGCACCACCAAAAGCGACCTTCTCCCCATTGCCCTCACCATCTTCAGGGTCTGGCTGTTGCAGCCCTACCAGAACAGTCACCCAAGCCAGCCCTTCCTTCCCACAGACACAACGCCTAGCGACCAACCGCACTTGCACCAGGTCGGAAAAGTGCAGCAATACCTGCTAACGCACGGCGTGTCCACACCAGGCTCCTGCCAACATACAAATGCCACCTCCCTCCAAAGCAGCACACTGCCACAGGGCGTTTCTATGGCAACAAGCATCTCCAATATAGCCGGCACCGAAGACTCCAGCACCGCTCTGCTGACATGGGAGGCCATGGTCCCGCTGGCTCTCCTTGCTCTGCAGCTCCAGGCAGGACTCCCAGGGCAGACTTCAGCCATCGAGAGGCTTCAAAACCAACTTACCGCTCCTCACCCAGGATGGTCAGAGCATCACCACACAGGTGGGTATCCCCCAGTTTCCAGACAAGAACATACGTAGGAAGGACACAGCATCCTTCCCAGGGATGTTCCCCATCCCACAGCCCCAAGTCCTCAGCTTGCAGCCAGTACCAGCAGCCCTGAGAGCTCCCACCCCCCAGAGCAGCAGCAGGACCAGGGTCATCAGTCACAGAACCATGCTATAGGCAGCCTTAAATCCCAGGCCTACCTTCCCATCGATTTCCTCAGCTCCGTGAAATTAAGAAAAAATGCAAGACAAACACAAGCGAATGTCCCCGAGCAGGCTGTCTAAGAGGCAACCAAATGGGACCAATTCCCCCAAGCAAGGCTCAGGGAGCTTACAGACATTGCATAGCTGAAAAAAAACAAAACCTAATTCCAGACAGAACACTGATCTGAGCTTAAACATCGCCCTTGGACTCCCAAGTGTGGGGGCCTGCAGCACGCAGCATTCACAACCATCTCCAGGTGCTACATTGGAGTCTGCAGAAGGCAGGAGAGGGGATGGGGCTAGCAAAGACCTAAACCATTTCTACACGGAGTAAACTTGTCCTCAAAGGTGGTGAGAAACAACACAAGAGGACCTGAAAGGTCTCCCTCCCCCACAAAAAATCAGTTCCCAGAGCAGACCCACGCTTTAAGCATTAAATGTTGCAGGACAACTCAACACAACATTAGTAATGTCTATTTTTGACAAGTGTTGCTGTTCCACCCATCCTTCTCTCTCTCTCTGGCTTTTTCAACCATCACTTTAAAGTCTTTCCTGTCCAACCGTGCATTATGAAAGAACCTCTTTTGAAAAAAAAAAAAAAAAGAAAAAAAAAAAGAAAAAGGAATTTAAAAGCTTTAAATCCAGTTCTCCAGTCTCCGACCCCCTGAAGATTCCTGCACAGCAAATAAAGTGCTTAGCCATCCTCCTTAAAAAAGATTTAATCTACCATATTTCCAGAGCTTGTATGATTAAACCCTACCACTAATTCTGTTTTCAGAGCCACAGCTGAATCTCTGCTTAAAGGAAAGCGTCACGGGCGCCTCGCCTCCCAACTCCCTTACGTGCAGGGGATGTTTTTCCGTCAATCAGTGTCCACGAGGATGTGGGGGAAGAGCTGGAGGTAGCAAGGCAGCTCCGAGTATCCCTGGCTCCCAGTGGTTCCTTACCAGAGAAGGAAATACCCATTTTAATGTAGCCTTCAAGCACAATTGAGCCTCCTTATAAGCAGCTCTGAAAGAAGAAAGAGGGGAGGTAGTGTGGACACACAGGGTATCTGCTGGACCAGCTTGCCAGCTCAGAAGCTCACACTCCCAAACATCACCAGCTCTATCACACCCATGCCAGCAGAGAGAGCGCCTCGACCTAGCAAGGAGAGGAGGCCCAAAACTTCAGCTGGGAGAGACAGGGCAGAACAGAGCCAGCACCACCCTGAAAACCTGGTATGAGAGCACCCAAGCAAGAGGCTTGGGGGCCACACCACGTATCTCCAAGACGAGACACTCCCCGTCGCAGCAGAGGACTCAATGCAAGTAGGGGGCATGCTGGAAGGAAGAAGCTGCGACTGGACCCTGGTGAATTCATTGCATCCTAATCACTCATTTACCCTCAGCTGCGCTTCATCAACCATTTATACCAGGCAGTGTCCTACAGGAGAGAGCAACAACCCACCCTGCCCTGAGGGCCCTCATCCCAGGCCAAGAGGAGACAGGGCATTAGCAATGGGACTGTGAAATAAACACCTCACTGCTGCAAACAAAACTGGCTTCAGACAAACACGGGCAATATCCCTGCATTTCTCTGGTTTGTGATATGCATGGAGTTCATTAAGAACCTGCACTAATAAGGTGACGTGTTTATTGAAAGTTTGGGAGAAATCGACTTTCCAGCGAGGCACAGCGCAGCAACCTTCACCTGCTAATAACCTGGAGGGAGCTCAAGCCTAGCTCTCCAACACACCCAGCAAGTGGCAAACGTGTCCCAGGGCGAGATGGAGATAAATCTCCAAGGAGCGAGGCACTGCAACAGCCAAGGAGAAGATAATTAACATAAGAGTGTTGTGGCTCTCACCAGCATCAGGAGATTTGGGGCTGGGATTGATGGAAAAACATCCCCTGACACTTTTGTTGGTCAATTTTTGCTGAAATTCCACGGGCAAACTATACCAAAGCAAGTTTCAAACCTTCCCCATCCCCCTGTTCGACAGAGCCTTTATGCTGCCAAAACCTATTTATTTCTTGCAAATCTCTATGAGCTACTGCTCATGAATAGAAATGCTTTTATCAAAAACTGTTCACTTTTTCCACTGAAAATTTTGAAACAAGTATTTTCAGGAGGAGGCAGGTTGCCTTCTGTGAGAAAACCACATATAATGCCCCTTTGGAGTATTTTCACTTCAAAAAACAAAAGAAAATGTATTTTAGGAATGTCAGCCTATGAGATGGGAACAAAAAGCCAATACCAATGTTTCTGAGCTTGGTTTTGAAGAACTTTAGCGCAGGCATCCCCCTCAGACCAGCCACCTCTCCCAGAGGACCAGGTGTGTGCCTGCAGCCGGACCCCCACAACCCACCCCGTGCCCGGCCAAAAAATGCCATCGGGAGGAGCGAGCGCGCCCGGGAGCACGCGAAGCCAGCCGCCGAGGAGCACCGGGTCATTTATCTTGATTTCTCTTAGCAATGCCAGCAAAGGCGAGAAAACATCAGCTTCTTTCTCTGGTTCTGAATTTAGTGCGAGGCCAAAGCGAGGAGGGCCACGAGAGGGGCTGCAGCAGCCTGGCATCTCCCCAGGGACCATCCTGCACCCCAATCCCACCGGGAAGGGGACCCCCAGCACCACCTCCCCCAGCACATGGCTACTGTGGGTTTCCCAAACCAGGCGACAGCACCAAGGGCGCTGTCTTTTCTGAAAGCCTTAATGTACATGTCACTTCGCTTTGGAAATGGCTGCATCTGTTATATTTGGATTGCTCTGGGAAAAAAAAACAATCAAACAAAAACAAAAAAACCTCAACAACTCCCTAATGCCAATCAATTTATTGTCTCCTCACCCCTGGTAAACATTTCCAAGCAGAAGAGAAAAAGCATCTCTGGTCCCTACCACCAGAGATCCAAAGGGCAATGATATGTCTGGATAAATGAACAGGTAGATGTACTTTCATTAAAATCACCACATTTAAATTACTCACAGATGAGATTGAAGACATGAGGTTAAAAACTTAATTGACTAAATCAACTGAGACGCCGAGGGCTGATTATATCATTTAAAATAAATGTAATATTGGCCATCAAACTGCACAATATATTATTACATATCAAAAGCCATTATTCAAGAAGCACAAACAATATCCTCCCAAAGCCCCAGCGGATTTAAAAGCGTCACCCTCCCTGGTTTTCTTTGATTGTTTTTCTTCTTCCACAGACCAGGCTGGAACAGAAAAGCAGACGCTTACCTGCAACTCCCCAAAATCCTGCATTGGAATAAAACTCTCCTAGGCTGCTTTCTCATAACAGACCGTACCCCCACGGTACAGTCACCAGGTTTTGAGGTTAGAGGGGGCCAGGCACAGCCCGACCGCATGTGCGATTTGGGCTGCACCCTTGAGTTTCTGTATCATGCCACTAACAGTGCACTTCACCCAGATTTTTCCTAGGAAAGTCAACGCCAGGACTCGGAGTGGTGGAAAGCCCCTCTCCTCTCACCATAAATCATCTCCTTGAAAACCCTTTGGGCTATTCAGGCTCTCTCCGCTTCCAGCTTCTCACTTGAGCTTTGGTTCTGCAAGCCATCAGCAGCCCCAGCCCGGAGCTGGCGGCTGCCACCAGCCCTGAGCCCACGCCAAGGGACGGGAGCGCAGTCCCCACTTGGGCATCTTGGAGAGGAGATACCCTAGCACGTGCTGGCCGCTCTCCGCTTGCTAAAACTCATCCCTACCATCCACCCAGAGGTATAAACATTACTTTCTGCCTTACCCCCTCATGCTCTGAATGAGTATTAGCCAAAAGCCTGAAAACCCTTCTGAGAACAAGCCCACTCCATGGAAGTCCAGATCAACTTGCAAATGATTTCCTAGCCCGGACTGGGAGCTCATTACAGCCTGGGTGTTATCAATTATGGATGGCTCCGGTGGCCCTCAAACCCAGGCTGCAGTGCCACAAGGAGCCGTTTGCTCCGCGCCTGCAAACCTCGTCCCCTTCATCTCCTCCTGCTCCCCATCAGTGGGCAGGAGGAAGGACCCAGCCCCAGCCAACAGCAGCATCCCTAAACCCGACGCAAATGCAGGCAGCGGAAGGTGGGGGATAACCCCACAAGCCTCAATATAACGTTAAGAACATGCAAATCAGCCCCTGGGTTCTCAATTACACCGATTACATTACAATTACAAGCAGTGCCATCCAGGGTTTCTCAAAACCCACGTCTGTTCTTAAAGGATCTGTCAGGGTAAGGCTCCTCTACCGCAGGAAGAGCACATTAGTATGCGTGCACCATACACATGGAGGAGCGTGCCGGCTCCCGGTGCATGCAGCCTGGCTGGGAAGCAGCCTGGCAAAAAGCAGGGCTCCCACAGCTGCTCTCTTTGCCGGGGCTGGCAGGTGGCAATCCCATCCCTCGCAACCTTTCCCGCATCCCTCTGCCCACGGAGGAGCCAGGCGTTGCAACTCAATTAGCCATTCCCATAGGTCCCGGGTGGATGGGTTGCATCAACTGGGCTCTTGCCCAGATGTCCCGGGGTCCCGAGGGATCGTTCATGCAACCGGGCACCCACGATGGCTCACCCAGCTGCCAGGACAAGCTTTTCCCAGGGACCTGCAGTGCGGAGGGAGGACAACACGGAGCAGGAGGATGTGTCGTCGCAGAAAAGCTCCTCACCACATGCGCTCCCCAAAAGCGCCGTGCAATCTGTGTTAATCAAAATGAGGACATGGTGTCCCCTTTCCCGGACTCCCCGGCAGCCCGGGCATTGGGGGCAAGGGCCCTGGTGTGGTGCTGGGAGCTCCAGCAGAGCTGCAACCCCTGAACTGCTCCCACGCAGCCAGCAGAACAACCGACCATCTTTTAGGATGTGAAGCACGTTGCCTGCCCCACCGAGTGTGCCCCCCAGGGGGGCTGCATTACAAAGCCATTGACTGAAAATAAAAAGCCAAAATACCCAACCAAATGCACCGTAATTGCAGGGTTTTCAGGCAAAAGGCTCTCTGACTCCGCACACGAGCGCTGTGTTAAACCAGGCTTCAGGAGCCCTGGCCAAAAGCAGCCCTAGGCACTGCCTGAAACACCTCCCAAACACACACACAGAGCTGCTTAAATCCTACCTGCTCCTCTCCTTCTCTGGAGGAGGGAGGCTGGTGGCAACAGGCAGCGGGAGGGAAGCCAGCCCAGCTGGGCTGCTCCACATCTGGCGGCTGCCAAACTCAGCCCGCTGGGATCGCTCTTCTCCCGGCGCTGGGGGGTAAAACCAGCAGGAGGGCATCCTGCATGGCATGCCAGCAAGGGTGCTGCCTCCCTGCCTGCTCGCCCCCAGCCTCACGGGGGGGTTTAAGCTGCTGGGTGCTTTACGAAGAGCTGCCGGGGGCCGGGAGCGAGCAGCAGAAGTGTTAAGATTCCCGGCACGGCCCCAGGAGGAGACATCCCAAGCATCCCGCTGCAGAGCAAGCTAATCCTGCCAGGTTAATTCTCTTCCTCAGTTCATTCCAGCTTATTAAAGCCAGCAGGCACCCTGCAGAGGATTCATTACCTGTGTCACTTGAAGGCAAGGCTGGGCCTTAATGAGCCCAGAAACAGGGGAGCGACGGTCCCATCGCCCCCCCGAGACGGCTGGGTCTGTCCTGGACATGGGGAAACCCGCAGCCCCATTCCCATGGGCAGTGCTATAAAAAACAAGAGGAGCAGGCAGGACTTCTGCAAGGTCCCAAGCTTCATCCAGACATAATCTCGCTCACGTTTCCTTGTATACGCCTGCTCTCCCCAGCCCAGCCGCACACCGTGCCCTGGCCTCGGAGCTCACTTTGCTTTTATTTGTTGGGAATTACTGGCAGAGGGCAAAAGGAGATGAATTTTCAGCTAGGTGAGTGAGCACATTACCAGCCAGAGAGATGGCAGCTGCTGCAGTACATCTTCATCCCTTTAAATAGTTCCCAGCCTTCCCCCCGCAGAGCCAGGCTGGCCGTGTAAAAGAGATCTCTCCTAATTAATCTAGTCCTCTCCATCGCCAGTGAAACAGAGCCCGAGCTGGCAGATAAAATATTGTGGGAGCTAACAGAGGATGGCAGGCTTGGGTTAGCGAGGCAGAAAGCAAGTGGTGGACTTCAGCTGAAGGGGCACAATTATTTTACCACCATGCTATGCCTCTATTCCCAGACCTGTCTGGCATTTTCCAGCACCAGCCTGCCTTTTTCATCTGAGTTTTATCCCCCCCCTCCTCATTTTTCACTCCAATCCCTTTTTTCTCACCGGGTGGCTATTTAATTTGTTGTATTCCATGCTTTCCCTTTCATGAGCAAAAAACTTGCATCTGGGCTTTCTTTTTCTCTCTCTCTCTCACTTCATTTCCAAAAATTTTGCTTTTTATGGAAAAGAAAAAAAAAAAGAAACCTGGGAGGGAGAATGCTAAAGGAGCCAGGAGATGAAAGCAGCTTTTACATACAGTCACGAGAGGAAGGATGCAAAGAGGAGCGGAGAGAGCATCAGATGCCACACGCGCCACAGTTTTGGCCATACAGGGGTGAGACGAGTCGGGCAGAAGCTTCCAGGCACTGCAGCAGAGCAAAAACCTGCCCAAAAGCACAGTGCCATCCAAAAGAGCTGGGGGAAAACACGCTGGGGATGCTTGGGAATCACCCGCCTCCTGCACAGGGCTGGGCTGCCGTTACCACCTTACTCTACCGCATGCTGCCTTCCTCCCCATTGCTTTCCCCAAGTCATCATCTCCAACAGCAGCTCTGCTCCACCACCTCACCTCCCCAAACTGTCCCTGCGAACCCCCTCTCGCTCGCAGGAGCCGTATTTTGGTCCCCCCCACCTTTAGCATGGAGCAGCTCAGCAAACTCTGCCCACCCCGACACCTCGCCTGTTTAAGCCCAAGCAGGACTGCTCAAGGAGGAGTATTATCTGCAAGAAACAGGATGTCTGAAAAACGGTCGTTGCTGGTGATCAGAGAAATTGAGACAACAAACAGAGCACAGGAGGGATGCAATCCCTCATTTAAATCTGAGAAAGGAATCTGGCTGCCAGATCAGGGCTCTGCTGATGAGAGTATTTAAAAACCAGTGGGAAGGTTTGCAATGCACACAGGGCCAAATTCACCCCAGGGCAAGTCCCCTGGCTCCTTGGGGAATTTGGCTGCAGCAGAGGAAGGG
Organism: Scopus umbretta; assembly: GCA_013400535.1. Taxonomy (NCBI): domain Eukaryota; kingdom Metazoa; phylum Chordata; class Aves; order Pelecaniformes; family Scopidae; genus Scopus; species Scopus umbretta. The sequence goes on from VZTL01031656.1 coordinate 30,038, forward strand.
ACACAGAGAACGTTACCAGAGCTTGCTCAGATGCAGAGGAAAAAACCCAACCGTAGGTGACCTAATGCCCCCAAAGCACAGGCAGCTGTCCTCACCGGCACTGCTAGCAGGGACGGCCAGCTTTCCCGGCCCCCGAAAGGTTCAAGATGCCATCAGGAAACAAAAGTAGATGACAACTGGGCATCAGCATCCTCCCACCTAGGAGGACCTGGAGGCTGCGTGCCTGCCAGGATGCCCAGGGCAAACCTGCTCACTGTTGAATGCTATTTTATCCTTGCTGGCTGGCCTTCATCCCCACTCTCATCCTCTTTTCTCCCCTGTCAGGCTTTAAAGAGCATCCTGCAGCTCCAGTGATAGCTCTCAATTACTGCAGGGGCAGGGGATGTTTGCTTTTAATAAGTTTTCCTAAAGAGCTGAGCAGCCATGTTTAAAGAAGGATGGATATCACAGCTCTGCCAGGCTGGGATCACCCGGAGGCGGCAGCATCGGCTCCCCCCACCACGCCGGGCCTGTGCACAGCCCTTCTGCTCCTGCACATCTCCTGGATAGCTTGGACACCTTTCCCTGCTCACTCCCTTTGCTTTCTAGCCTGGGGCTCCCTCTGCCTGTCACCACGCTGTGCCTGCCGTCCCCCTGTCTCCAGGGCTGCTCGCTGGGCCTCTGCAAAGAGTGTTGGGCTCTATTTGCTGTTGGCAAGAGCCACGTTTCAGCCACGCACCATTCATGCCATGGCGGAAGGATGGACCTTCCGCAAAGCTGAGGTCTCTCCCCGCCTGCCCTTCGGCAGGACAAGGCGAGCTCTCGTGGACAAGCAGGGGGAAATTTGGGGCTGCAGATGACAACCGGTGGCCAGACCATACCTCCAAGCATCACTGGATCTACCTGGCTCCTTCACGCAATGGAAGAAAAAGCAGCAGTTTCCCTCTGGGGACAATGTCACTAGCGGCAGGACTGGGAAGAGGATGTCAAATCACTGCCGTGACCAATGAGCCTAACTAAGCGTTTCTTCTTGTCCTACCACCGTCGCTTGCCCTGCGAGTCACTGCTGAGGCACATCTGCTCTGGAGGACAGCTGGTCCCAGCGAGCTTGTGATTACAGCTCGCTCGCTGCCCTTGGGGGAGAGCAGCTGCCTCTGCTCCCACCCGCAACTCCCAAATCCATCACTGGTACCCAGAGCACGGCGAGAGCCACATTATAAGGGGACCGAGGGAAGGTTTCTCCAGCTTGTGTCCAGCTGACATCAGGTCTCACCTCCTCCTGCCTTTTCCTTGTCTGCACTGAGCTCCCGCAGCCACTGCGAGCCTCTGCTGCAAGCCTCTGCCAGCTGAGAGCATCAGCGAGGCACCGGGCACAGATCTACTCCAGAGGCTCCCACCACTACAGAAATTTGTTGCCAGCTCAAGCCTGGTTTTAAAAATACTGATGGCTGTTATACATATCGTACCAAAAAAAAAAAAAAAAGATCAGTAGTAACTCTCTGGGTTTAAGTACAAGCTAATTGCAACCACCAAGAGCTTCCAGCAGGAGCGCAGGCCCTGTGCAGATGACACAGGCAGACATGTCAGCACTGCCGAGCGTGGGGAAGTGACAGCATCCAGGTTACCATGGTTCTGGAGATCTTATAAGCTTTCCCGCAGCAATGGTGAAAATAAACCCCAAAATATTTCTGAGCTCAGATTTGCCTTCCCATAGAGCTAGGCATGGAGTTTGCATCGCCAAGCCGGGATATGCTCTTTAACAGCATCTCTTCCCAGGGAGACCATGCACATCCCAGCAATAGGGGCCACCAGGCTTCAAGTTGCAAAGACAAGAGCCCTGGCATCTCCCCAGCTGCGTGCTCCAAACCCCGGAAAAAAGGGGGGGACCTGGGAAACCTCATCCACTGCCCTAGAAAGGGCTGCTATAACCTCAGCTCGGAAAGCCTACGCAGGGCGACAGACCCTCTGCGTGCTTAGGGGCAGGATGGCAGCAGCGTTGCCAGTGAGTTTGACCCCAGAGTTAAGTTCACATGGGGCAGAGCGGGATGCAACTGTACAGCTGCATGGCACAAAAATGGCACAAAAGTGCCAAAAGTCTTTTGCAAAGCTTTGGCGATGCTAGGGGAGCCCTGCCACCCCACAACATCTCTCTGAACCCGCCCTGGTCTCTAGACCAAGGCAGGAGCCATACACCAAGCCATGGGAAAGGCACATTTCACCTTCGTACAGGTCCTGTGCTTCCCAGACGTGCAGCTTAGCTGCACCTGGATCCTTCTGCCTCCACCTCCGCGCTCGCAGAGGAGCAAACCCTTTGCCCGGGTCCCAAGCTGCTCTCTCCAGCAGGAACCGACGAGCTTGGCTGGGCTGCATCAGCCCCTTATGCCTCAACCCCGAGCAGGCAGGCGGGTGGAGAGAGCCCAAGAGCTGGGCAAAGCCACGGGCTTTCACCTGCCCGGCCCGCACGTGCAGCGGGAGCAGCCATCTGCTCCCCATCGGAACGGGGCAGGAGCCAGCCCTGCCATCTGCATCCCTCTTTAGCAACGCTCGCTCCGTGGTGGCAGCCCTGCCTGCCTGCTTCCCAGCCCGAAACGAAGCTCTGTGTTGCAGGCAGAGCGGCCCAGGCAGCAGGTCGAGGATGCTGCCGCTGCTCCTCACCTGGTCCCCCACCGGCACGGGGCTGGGCAGGGGAAGCGCTGGCAGGGCTGGCGCTGGAGACCCTGCCGTAATGAGTTTGCAAATGCTGTTCACCTGGTGCCATCGTTTCCCCGTGCCCAGAAGGCTGCCGCATTATCTCTGCTGCCACGATGCCAGCGGCTGCCCCGGCTCCGCACGCTGCGCCTCGGGAGATGGTTTGGAGGATTTTGTACTCCTGCTGCATTTCAGGTTCTTCTCCTTCCTCCCTCTGCAAACCTGGGGCCACCGCGGGCTGCAAACCCAGAGGCACCGTGTTTCGGGCTCCCCCCTCTCCCTGTTCAGAGTCGGAGCATCCCCAGCGAGGCCAGTACCCAGCCCGGCTCCCTGTCACACCTCAGCAAGATAAAGATGGGACAGGAATTTTAAACTGCCTATCAGCGGGATCTGAAGTCCTCCAAAAGGGAGAGCATGATAAATTCACCCAGACAATCACAGGCACAGAGTGCAGGGTGACGACTTATCCTTCACCATACATACAGATTTATTAAAAATTTAAAATTGCTACATAGATCTAAAGGGCCAGGTTATTTATTTTTGCAAGGGCTGATCAATCACACATGTCCCTAAAGGATGCCAGACCTTTAACTACTCATCTGATTATGCCTGCTGTACCCGCGCTGCTCCAGCCCAGGTGCTTAATATTTTATCCGCAGAGCTCCTAGGCAAAGCCGGAGTGGAGTCTGATCTCCTGACAGAGCGGAGACCTGCCTTTGGCTTTTTATCAGCTCCTACTCAAGGACAGAGGTGGAAGGAAAGAAGTAACAACTTCTTTTGCCCTCTGTCCCTCCTTTCAAAGCAACAGACTTACTTTTAGCCATCAGCACCCCAAAAATACGGGGTTTTCGATCAGGAAAGGCAAAGCTGCCATGGTGTTTCAGCTGCCTGGGGAAGGGGTGGCCGGGAGCTGCCTGCAGCGTGGCCCCGCTTCGGTCCCGGGGCTGGCAGACGTGCTCAGCAGCGGGCACCTGCCTCTCCTGCAAACCATGTTTTAACAGCAGAAGTGAGGCTTTCGGCGGCGAAGGGGGGAATGTGTGGGAAAGGCAGGTTTTTGTAGTCTGCGAATTGCAAGAAAAATCTCACGCCGCCTCCCCAGGCTGGCTCCAGCCACGTGTTTCATCTCGGCCCCGTCTCAAGCAGCCCACCCGCAAATGCCGCCAAGGCAGGACGACGACGCAGCTACGGGCTCGGGGGGCGAGTCTGCGACAGGGCTCGGGACCCTCCTCGCACCTCAGCATCCTCCAGGGCACATAAAAGAGCCGAGGATGCAGCAGCGAATGCCAGGGCTTCTCCAGCCCCGACACACTGGGGATCATGGCTGCAGGGGGGCCGATTTGTCCCCTGGGAGGATGAGGATGCTGAAAATGGCTGGGCTCACCCTGCATCCACCCTGGATTTTGCAGAAGACGTGTAACCCGCTATTTTGCTAAGCAACACCAAAGCGCCTGCTCAGGAGCCAGCAGCACGAACCACCTAAATCCCCTCCTGTTGCACGTCTTGGCACCCTCAAACTGGGCCCAACCTCCTGGACCTGGTCCCCATCGCTATTCCAATGGATGCAGGCAGAGGATGAGCGTCGAGGACCCGCGTGTGCCACGCAGCTGGGAAAGTGCCCGTGCTCCCCGCAGAGCGCTCCGCACAGGACAGAGTGGCTTTTCCTCTAAAGGCTGTATTATTCCAGCACATCTCTTTTGTGCGCCGGGGCTAATTGAATGGTGATGGCGGTACTAAGCAGCCCTCGTGATCCAAGACCGGAGTCAGCTGAATCTCTGAAATCCTGTAATTTTTTGCATGGCTGAGTGTGCAGATGTAATTAAAAAAAAAAAAAAAAAAAAAAAAANGGGTGGGGGGGGAATCAGACCCTTAAATGAATCTGCGATTTGCAGCAATGAATGGTTGGAGGGAGCTGAGTTACAAAGCGACCAGCGGGGAATCATCCCCCTCCGACCAGGCAGGGGACAAGCAGCATCCCCTGATCAAAGTTGTGCCCCCCTCGGAGCAGAGGTTCTCTGTAGGACCAGCTTTGCCAAGGAGCAATAGGCTCGTTAGCAGACCCAGACCTCATTAGGGAAACGAAGAGATGGCAATTACCCCTCCACCCATGCTATGCCAAGGGAGGACACAGTCTGGCCAGGGGCAAAATGATGGGAAAGCAACTGGGAGAGAGGAAAGCTGAACCTGGCTGGCTGAGATCTTCGTCCACCCATGGAAAATCCCTCTGGAGCTATTACAGACCAAGATGTCTCTTCTGAGAGCTGGAGGAGTATACATGAGCCCTGCTCCCTCCCTCCTTTGCTGGTTAACACTTCTCCATCCAAGCCCTTTCCAGGGCTCCTGGTACGGCCATGGCCACCACTCTCAGCCCCGAGGTGCCCGGGGACACGTCCCTTTGCCCCTCCGCATCTCAGGCGCTGCACATGCTGAGCTGAGGTGACAGTTCCCCCGAGCGAGGGGAACGATGGCTTCTGGTGTCCCGTGCTCTATTTCTGCACCTGAACAAGTAACACGGGCAGAAATTTGCCCCTGCAGCTCAGGTCACCCAGCCAAAACCCGACACTTAAACCTCTTGCTGAGCCTTTATACGACTCCGGGTGCAAAGCAAGCACTCGGGCGCCGCAAGGGCACATCTAGGTAAGATTGATAAAGCCTGCATAGGATTGACAAGGAAGAAGGCGAAGGGGAATAGCTGGCTACTATTATTATTCCAGGCACACCAGGCGCCCGCAAGGCCGGCATCAGGAGGAACAAAAAGAGTTTTCAGAAGAATCACAGTCAGTTAGCTAAAGATTTATGAATTTTATTCTTAGTGCGCTTTAATTGCGCCTATAAATTAAAAATGAACTAATTCTGTACTGTGTAAAGTGACTGCATTCACCTAAAAAAATTGCACTTCAACTTTTAATTCCACTTCAGTTGTGCACACGCACCAAGGTAGCACGGCGCTGCGTGGCAGCCTCGGATCAGGCAGTCTGGAAATTGCCGTCGCAATTTCATTCCACCTCGGCTGTGCGCATACATTTTTTAAAAGTTACTGCTGTGCTGTACAGAGCGACATTAATTGAGTGTTAACGAGCTGTCTGATCAGCTTCCCACTGTCCTTATTACTGGACGTCAGGGTCTCTGCAATGTCCCAATTAAACAGAATCAAAGAATACTTAATACACGGTAAACTGGTTCCCAGCCACTTGAACTGATTAACCAGCTGTTCCCTTTATTTGGGTCCCTGTTAAGCGATGCTGCGCAGTCTATATTGCCCAAGCAGCTCTTATATTCTGGGAAGAAGCAGGGTTTAAATGGAGATTTCTAGGAGAGGCTGAGGGAAGCGCATCGGTTCAGCACGGCAGACTCAGCGCCTCACGTTTCATCCCAAAACCGGATGGTGCGGAGAGACAGAATCGGGTATTTTAGGTGTAATTCAAACCAGGCACCCAGAGCCGCTAGTTATTTTGCAGTCCTATTTTATTCAACCAGCTCCAGTGATAAAGACAGAAAGACAGGAGATAACTTGGATCACTGAAGAAGAAATCCTCCCATCTTAATACCAACAGAAATGAAGGACCTGCAAAAACCCGTTGGCAATATAACATCAGCTCAAAGCATAAGAAAGGACCAGCAAAACCTCCCTGCATATATGCTCAGGGCTGAAAGGCTGCTTTGGCATAAAATAAAGTGCCTTCTGGTTTTGCATTCACCTTAGCTTGGACGGAAAGTACAAGCGCAAGAGCTTCCCCGAGGAAAAGCACCCCGGGACCTGGCTGCGCACTTTCTCTCCCAGGTATGGAAATACCCAGGGATGCATCAGGTCTCCTAGCTTGGGCAGAGCTCTTTGCCTTTCCTCCTCCCAGGTGGACTCATAGCCAGAAACGAGGGGTCAGCGAATGGAGCTGGGTCCTGCCAAACTCCAGCGCCCAGCAAGGAGGGCAGGAACGCCGCTCTCCTCCCCAGCCCGCGCTGAGCAGCTCCGGGCCCCGTGGTGACGCCTTGGGGCGAACGGCTCAACACTACCAGATTTTCTCAGGACTCAGCCCTCCTGCCCACTCCCCCTGTTTTGTTCTGGAGACAGCAGGCAACCGAACGGACGTGCTCGACTTTCAAAACCTGGCCGCAGTTCCAAGAAAAATGGAGTTTATACTTTGGTTTGTGCCACCAAAACTGCCCAGCTTCCAGCTTTTCAAACACAAAACAGAGAAATTCTACCCCGGGTATGATTAAAAAGCTGCCTGGTGTTTAGAAATTCCCCCATATGATCCCTTTATGCTCCCCACAACAAAGTACCGCATTTTTCCTCCCCTGAGATGCAGTGCTGCACCCATTCCCGCTGTGCAAGGGATGCAAACCTCATCCTAGGGTTGAGGGGGAAGGAAACAGCTTCCCGTAGCACCCACCCACCCCGTCGCATGATTTTCTTTGACACAAGGCTCTCGCCCCGCCACCCCCAAAGGCTGGGAGCATCCCTCCCACCAGGAGCATCCCTCCCACCAGGATCACGCACAGCCACGAGGATGGCTGCACAGCAGAGGCACTCGCTCGCAACAGACCATAGCATCCTCCTTAACGCCAACCCCGGGCTAACCCAGCCGGGCTGTGCAAGGGTCCCGCATCCCGTGCAAAAGCCAGGGAATGGGGACAGAGCAGGGAGTCCCCGCGCGCATTTTCCAGCCGCAGGAGGAAAGACGCTCCGGCTGTCTGCAGGCTCGGCGGTGACACCAGTTGAGATAAAAGAGAATTTAAGGTGCAGAGGAGAACTAAGCAGATCCTTGTAGATTGGAGCCGAACAAGATAAGGGAGCAATGATGAATATAGACGCATTACGCTAGGACAATTCAAAGCACATGCAATTTTGGCGGATGGGAAAAAGCGATAGCACAATGCACTTACAGTCCCCAAGCGATTTGCAAAGCTGGCGGCCAAGGTTTCCCCGTGTCAGCCCCAGCCAGGCTTGGGCAGCCACGCTCTAGGGGGCAAAGAAAACAGATTTTTAAAAATCTTCAGCATCTAACCCCAGGAGAGAAAGCCTATGCTTTACCAACGAGGGCATTCCCCAGATCTCAGGCAATAACATTTTTACTTGCTGCTCATTTTACAAGACATCCGTGGAGCGCACAGCACAATTATCAAAGCCTTCAGTTCCCCCTGCTCCTAAATGGAACAGTCAAGGAAAATAGTCTAATTTGACAATTTTCAGCTAGTTGAAATGATACGTGGAAGGCACACGGAGGAAGGAAAGCATATTATTCACTACTTGATAAATTATCCCCATTATAAGGAAGGCAAATCTGAGCCTGGGAGATGCACAGGGCCGCTGGGGACAGAACGCATGTTTCTGGCAGTCACCGAAGGGCACCGCCACGGCGCCTGGTGGAGAAACCCTCCTTCTCCGCTCAGCCCTTGCCCGTGAAGCCGCGAGACAAAACCAAAGGAACAGGCAGCAAATGGTTGGCAGAGACAGGTCCAAAATTCGTCACCCCTCCTGCCATCTCCAGGTACCCCACTGCTCCAGGGAGCAGCCACATTCCGACCACCCTTTCTCCCGTTTTCCTCCTATTTCCCCACTTGCCCACCAGTTCTCATCCCGGTGTGTTGTAACAGCCCCACGCAAGCACCAGCCGAGGTGCGGGTGCCCCGCTCCCCCCATTCCCGAATGCAGACGGGCAGGGGATGGCACACACACCCCGAGGGGACACCCCTGCCACCATGCCCCCGGAGAAGGGGTCCGAGAGCCACGTGCACGCAGACACCCCTTCCTCGCGGTCCTGCGTCTCAAACTGCTATCCCCACCGCTCCCGATCCACGCAAATGTATTCATGAATTCCTTCAGAAAGTTCTCCCTGTGCTAGAGCGGGTGCTGCTTGTAATTGCTGGCGGCCAAAATCTGTTCTGTTTTTTCTGGCTGAGGTACCAGGCAATCATCAGCTGTAATTATTTCGAGTCTTGTTACAGATGGATCTCCGAGCTTTCAGTCTTAAACAGAATTCATTATTCAAATGCCAGCTCCAGCCTTCTGCGACGGGGTGGGCACGGGCGCTGCCGGCCCCCCACCGCCGCCGCCAGCAACAAATGGTTGCGGGGAAGGCGAGGACGATGGTGGGATCTGCTTGTCAAAGCCACCTCGCTGCAGTCCCCCGCTCTTCCCACCCGGCCCGGCGGCCGTGGTTTTGGCTCGGGTTCGGCCCCGGGGGGGAATGTGGGAGCCAGAGGGGAGCAGGGCTGGGGGGCTGCAGGGAGCCGGGCGCCTGGGTCCTGGTGCTGACTGGGGATGCGGTCAGCATCATCTGCGCCAGGTCCAGAAAACCTCCAAACACCGGCTTTGCCCGTTTCCCAGCTCACTTTGGATACAGGACAGCACGAGAGAGGAGCCCCGGGGGCTCAGGAGTGACTGAAAGCACCAGGACGAGGCGTTACCGGACCAAATGGCACAAGTGAAATTGAAAAGCAAATCAATCTGAGCTTTTTCTTAGCCAAACAATCTATTTCAGCATTGTTTTCAATGGAAAAAAAAAAAAGAAATTTCAGTTTTGCTTATTGTACAATGACTTTCTGCTTTCAAAAGAGACATAATTTATTATTTTAAAATGCAATGTAATAAAACACTTCTGAAACTTCAGAAGTCAAATATCCAGAGATCCAAAAAACATGCCAGGCAGAAAACATTCTCCAACCGAGGGGAAGCATTTGCGGCGGGCTTGGGGAACGCAGACGGGCAGGGCCACGGGCACAGCTCCCTGCCGGTGCAGCGCCATTAACGCAAAGCCCCACGGTGACAATCCGGGAATCACAATTTACAGCCCAGCTTGGCACGATTTCGGCACGGAACGCAGACCATCCCCGCGGGAATCGGGCTCCTCCCGACGCTGAGTGCTCAGCGGGATGCAATGCATGACTAGGAGCCCGAAAACCACGGCCCAGGAGCATCATTTCCATTTTGCTGATTGAGGCCACCCGATTCACCCCATATATCTAATTTTTGGCTCCGTGTTTTAAGGCCACAACCCCCCACGCACACTGATCAGACTAAACAGAAGGTTTATAGCTCCTGCGAGCGCTGCAGCCCCCGGCACGGCTCCCTCTCCTCCCCTGGGGCTGGCAGCATCCACGCTCCCCCCTTCCCTAGCATCTTTCCCTTAAACACATACGGTGCATTTGTTGCCTTACAGACAAGCGAACGCATATAATTCCTGGCCTTTGCCTATGCTGCTTGTACGTTTGCTCCCTAAAAACATCCACGAAATAGTCACTGAAAAAGCCACTGCAGGCATTTTAAACATTTTTGGGTTCAGATCCTGAGCACGCACAGAGGAAAGGAGGGTTCCGAGTAAGGCGCCGCTGTGGAAGTTGCCTGTGCAATGCAGTTCCCAGCTCCTCCGTTGGGTCCCTGGGGCATTAAAGCCAAGCTCTCCCCCTCCCTCCCCTGCTCCCAAAGAGGTGCTTCCCTGCTTTTTAGGGTGCAATCTGAATAAACCCCTGAATGGGGCACCTCCCTTGGCTACAGCAGCAAGAGGCCCAGACTCAGGGCTGTGCTCGGCCAGCACGGGAGCAGAAATCCCCCTGGACATGCACGGGCCTGCAAATATCTCATTGCACGTGTATCTTGGTGCAGGTAAGCAAACCGTGCCACGCCGGCAGCAGGACAGGGCCACGGGTTTGTTCGCAGGCATGAGCACCGCACCCGGCTGCAGCAGAAAGTGCTTAGCAAAACTTGTGCAAGAACGAGCAACGCTTTGCAAGGCAGAAGAAGGAATCCTGATACCCAAGTCGTGCAAGGAAAAGCTGAGGATCTGCAGTCCCCCCTGCTCCAGCGATCCCGCACCCCTGATGCACGAAGCCCAGGAGCAGCAGCAGCGTCCGTCGCGGCTGCACGGCACCGTCCGGCTGCATGCCTTGCTCTCCTCTGGTTTGGAACTCCCTTTGACGGAGCCGGGCCATCCCTCTGTGGCTGTATGGATATTGGATTTATGACAACATCGAGATTTGTGGGGAAAGCATCTAATTTCCTTCCAAATTTTCAATTTTTTTTGTTGGAAAAGTAAAAAGAGGTTGTTTCCTGGCTGCCTTCCAGGCCAGAGCTGGGGCAGTTTCCAATTTAAAAAGTCAATATTTTCTGCAGGAAAATTCAATTTTTTTATTTTTTTTTTCTTTTCCAAAAAAGATCGGGTTTTGTCAAAGTTCTCCACGGGGAGGGGGAGAGGGACACTCGCAGCAGGCAGCAAAGTGTTGCTAATCTTATGCACATACAAAATAGAAACACTGCTTCCTGGTGGGATTTCTGGTATTTTGTTTTTATAAAAATTTTAATCTCTGTATCCCTCCTGCTACTGTTTGTATTTTTTGTGTGTCTATTTGAAAAGCAAACAATATTGCCTGCTCCTGCAGCGCTCTGGGTTTGGTTTTGCTTTACACTTATTTATTTTGCTCAGCAGTTTAAATTATTAGTCCCTGACCCTGCAAATATCTTATTGCACGTGGATCTTTGTGCACACAAGCAAGACGTGCTGCGGGTTTGTTTGCAGTTGCGAGCAGAGCCCTCGACCCTGGTGTTATCTAAATGCATTTTAATCCAAAAGAAACGGACCCTGCTGATCCCCCCCCCCCAGCACAAAGGCCAGCTTCAACTTTATTTGCACCAGTCACAAAGGTATCCGCTGCCCTCGAGTCTGGTGGACAGGCTGGAAATGGGACAGAGAAGGGTCGGGAGCAGTTTCGAGACCTCTGGGTGAAGCTGGGGGCTGTTTCTGTGTCCCAGGAACAACTGGAAGGGAAGGACAGAGGATGCTGACGCCAGGGAAAGAGAAGGAAAAAATCCCCTCCCGCTCCATCCCCACTTCCACCCCACCAGCTGTAGCTGGCTCCGGGACTGGACACAGAGAAAATGGGCAAAAGGAGCTGTTTTGTATCAAGCTGAAACACTTAAAAAACGAAAAAAAAAAGTTCTCAGTCTCATTTTCTTTCCTGAAATTAAAACCTAAATAAAACAAGTCGTTCCGGGAGCGCCGGAGCTAATGAAGCCTGCCTTCCTCTAGATCTATGCCTGGTGGTCGAAGGACTCTGGTAGCTCAGGTACCTGGGGAGCAGAGCCCATGGGGTGGGCCGGGGGGTCAGCTTCGCCCAGGGGGGTCACCCGCTGCCCTTTTGGGGTGTCCCGAGCCTGGTTAAACTGGGAGCAGTTCACAAGCAACGACACAGCAGCAGGCTAAGCCTAGGTTCCAAACACACTGCTTCTATTCCCCTTCAGTCCCTTTTTCTTTCTCCTTTTTAACCTTCCCCGCAGAAGCGGACGGACCCGGCTTCTTCCCACCTCCCAAATCCCAGCGTGAGACCCCTCCATCCCGCAGCCCCGCTCCCCCGGGCGCAGCTCCGGAGAAGCTGCCAGCCCCTGCCCGCTGCGGGACAGGCAGCACGCCTTGCTCAGACACTTCCCAGCCAAGGCCACCCTCACCAGGACCGCTGCCCAGCAATCCAGCCCCCACCTCGCACCCTACAAATATCTCCGTATCAGCCAAGCCAGCCAAAAATGCCCTTCTCCCCCCCCTTCTCCTGGGCAGTAAATGGCAAACCCAGCCCCGCTGCGACCCCGGAGCAATGAGGTTTCACACTCAGCGCACCCAAAACTGAGGGCAGGGCAGCCCAGGCTCAGAAACACCACATGCACGTAGCCCTTCGCCCTTCTCCCTCCTCACCTTTTGTTTGGAGGTACACGGGCAATGAGGGGACCCCCTCCCTCCCAAAACACCGCTCTGCTGCCTGCAGCCTCCATCCCCGGCTCCCTGCACAGCTGCCCCAAAGCAAAGGACCCAGCTGCCCTGCGTTGGAGTAATGAGCAGCTTCAGGGCCAGAACAAGGGGGAAAGGAGCCCACCAAACCAACTCCTGCTTGCACCAAACTCAGGAAGACTTTCATGACGCTGGGAATTTGGTATTACCTCGTTATTCCTGCGGCCCCCAGGCTGAGACGCACCGGGAGCTCCGCAGGAGCTGGGCGATGCGTGGGCATGCTCGGGGGACCTTGAGTGACACCGAACACAAGCGCTAGGCTTGCAATGTGTGGGGGGCTGATTTTGGGGAATGCTTCTCGGTAACCCTAAATCCTAGCCGGCTCGGTTTTGTACGGGGCACACACAGGGATACGGAGGCACGGGGTGAGTGCAAGGTGCTTGTTTTACTGGAGCCTTGCAGCTGCTCTTGGGCACCCCACAGTTTGGGGGGTGATTCGCACAACGCGGCTCCTCCTCAGAGGGGAGAGCACCACCAAAAGCCCCTTTACTGAAACAGCGCAGTCAAGGGAAGACTGCTGCACAGAGCAACAATTGCATTTACTTATTTATAAAAAAAAAAAAAGAGTAGAGCCCCTGCACCCCTTGCTAGAAAGTAAAAAATGTATTGTGGGGAAAAAAGCATGGAAATATCACTCCAAAACCCCTGTTAGAGCTGAAAATGCAAAGAGCTTACCTTCGGGTTTATCATGCATGTGTCCTATGAGGAGCAGCTGGGGGAACTGGGGGTGTTCAGCCTGCAGAAGAGGAGGCTGAGGGGAGACCGGATCGCTCTCCGCAACCCCCTGACAGGAGGGTGTAGGGAGGTGGGTGTCAGTCTCTTCTCCCAGGAAACAAGTGGTAGGATGAGAGGAAACGGCCTCAAGTNTGTAAAATCCCAACAAGAGGAGCACAGGGAAATGAGGGGGAGCCCCTGCAACTGAAAGCCCTTTGGCAGGGGAGTTGGGGAGCAAAACTCACCCCCTGCATACAGTGGGTGCTGGGGCTGGGGGGGTGCGCACCCCACCTGGGTCAGAGCCGGCCCTGAGGGGTGCTGGGGGTCGTGGGGAGCACATGCAGGACCCCCCCCCCCCCCCCCCCCCCGCTAA
>VZTL01031656.1:43666-60915 GCA_013400535.1 Scopus umbretta
ACCTTTTGGTTCTTAAGGAAAAAAAAAAAAAAACAAAACCAAAAAAAACAAAAGCCCCGAAGAAATGCAATTAAAATATTATAATTATTGGTGGTGGAGTATTTGCTTTTATCAGCTCCTATTTAAAAAGATGCAAATAGAGGTGATTTTAGCATTCCAGTCAGCCTGGCTCCCTCCTACAGGGAGGGAAATATTTGGTTTAGTCAACTTTGTTGTGTTGATTTTCTAGTTTCCCCTCTTATNGCTGGGCTGGCCCCCACCGGGCATCCTCCTGCTTCTTTGCTTGTAATCACTGTCCGAGATGATGAAGTGCCAGCCAGGACGAAGCCGGGGGACCGAGAGGTGACCAAGAGGCCACCGGGGAGGCCACCAAGAGCCCACGTCCCCCCGTGTCACCCCAGCTCCCCCAGCCATCCGATACCGGCTGCCAGCTGGGACAGAGCCACCCTGCCGGGCTGCGGATGCCCAGACCCCCACGCCACGAAGCACATCTCCCCCTTGCCAGGGAGCAGAGAGGTGGCTTTCCTTGGGAGCCATCCCTGGGGAACAAGGAGAGGTGACAGCGGAGGTGACACGGGAGGACTACCCACCCTTGCCGTAGAGCCAAAACTCCTCCTGCTGCAACTCGGCGCAATCGCCCTAGTATTTTTCTTTCCCTTGCAAGGAGCTCTCCTCTCCCTGCACCTCCTAACCCAGGTGGGACGTGTCCCCCCCAAGCCCTGCAGGAATGCAGACCCACCCTGCCCACCTTTCTTCCTCACCCCACACCCCGAGCAGGGAGATCCCAACCCGGGTATTCACATCCCCTCATCGGCACCACCCATGTAAACGAAGCAAATTTCTGCAAGATTCTGGTGTTTGGAGCTCAAGAAGAAGAAAAAAAAAATATAAAACACCAGCATCAGCAAAAAAAGAAAGGTCTTTGTCCTTTATTACACTCACAAAGCAGCTTCATCCCGTGTCCAACCACCCCCTCACAATGCAGTACATAGCTACTGAGGCTAATTAACTCTCTAATTAAAGATTAGAGCACTGTTGTTATTGTTTTTTCCCCACAGGGACAGTCTCAAATGCAATCTTTGTGAGTATTACACAAAGTCGTCGCGGTGGCTCTGGCCGCTGGGTTTGGGTTTGGAAAGGGCGTTGCAAGGTGCAGAGGACGGGCAGAGCTGCGCAGGACGCGCTGCTTCTGACTTACTGTGGGAAAACAGGGAGTAAAAGGGAGGCAAAAGGCAGCGAGAAGAATTGTGTGGATGGGCAGGGGTCGATGGGGATACACCCTGGCTGGATCATTCCCACCCTTTAGCTCTGGGTGCTGGTGCTGAGGCAGGACAGCTGGCCAAGGAGAAGATACCGCAGGGGGATGCCATTAGGAAGAACATGTGAAATCTGCCCTTTTTTTCCTCTTTTTTTTTTTTTTTTCCTCCTCCTTCTCTCTCCAAGACCAAAAAAAAAGTGGAAAAAACAAACCCCAAAACCCAGTAACCCAGTGTTTCATGACATTTCTGACAGTCAGGGGGGGCTGGTGTGGATAAAACCCTGCAGAAAAGCAAGGGAGGCGAAAGGAGAAGGGCAGCCTGGCTCCTGGGGGTCCCGGCAGCAGCCCCCATGCCCCCGTGTGCTCTCCCTCCCCACGTCACCTCAGGGCAGTGCTGAGTAAGGCTCTTGTCCCACATTATTAAGTTTACCCTGACCGTAAACCCCCTAAGAGTATAAAAATGCAAAAAAGGCCGTTTGCTCTTCACCTCCTCCGTCCTCCTTGATTCCGCGCTGTTGATCACGTTCTAGAACAGCTGGTTCATTTCCCCGTGCCTAACCCGTTCTGCTGCTGGGCTCTCGTGCCAGAGGGGCTCTCCCAGGAGGGGGGATCTCAGACCCCCAGGGGGGGGAGCCCACCCCAACCCCACTTTTCTCCTCAAACTAGCCCCTACACTGGGGCAGAAGTACGGAGTTAAGGATGTTTTCCCAGCAGAAGCAGCCCAGCTCAAGCCCCTAACAGCCATCCTAAGCCTCAAAGCAACAGGCTGATATAAATGAATCATACCAAGTCTTTCTTCTTTTTATTTCTCTATTGTTTGCCCTTGTTGTTGAGAAATCTATATTTTAACCCTAATTGTCTCCCGGTGGTAATGATTAAGGCATGGCCGGGTGATTTGCATTACAAATGCCATAGGGCTTTTGGTCCAGCCCTGACGAATTCCAGGCTCGGTGTCCAAAGCCCATTAACGTACACTTGTTTCTTGGCCTGGTTTGCAAATGCCTCACTGGAGAAGAAAGCTTCTCGCTTCTCCAGCGGTCACCAGTTCACACTGCCCATCAGAGCAGCATCAAAGAGGGGCAAGACAGAGACTCTCAGACTTTTATTTTTCCCTTGGGGCAAAGGAATCAGCCTGGAGCTGCTTTCCTATCTCCTCCTCTTCCTGATGCAGCACAAAAGCTTGGTGTTGGGAAAGGTGATGGCTCAGACCACCCTCACTTGGCTTTGGTCATCGTTTCAAGTCTTTTTCTCAGGCCGCAATTAGCTGTAGGAATTCAGAAGCAAAAAATCTCCGCTCCGGGAACAAATAGAGCTAACCAGGGGCAAGGCGATGCGCTTTTAAGTCATCCCTCCGACTCATCCCTCACACATCCGCGGGGATGCTCTGCCAGCCGCCCACAAACCGAGCCCTGCCTGTTTTACGCGCTTCCTTCCCCCGACAGCTGTGAGCAGATCCCTCCAGCGCCCGCGCAGCTACTACACGGAGGGGCAAGCAGGTCTGCTGCAGGCAACTGCCCCAGGGGTTTAACGCAACCTCTCCTAACGCCCTAGGGATGGCTTTTGCTGGGCAAATCTTCCCAACTGGCTCCAAACTGAGCAGGAGGGGTGGTTTTCTACACCAGGCTTGAGCTAGGACCGTTCATCTTCAGGTCTTCCTCAGCCCACCTCCCACAGAAACAAGACATTGGCAGGCACCAGGGCTGGGTTTATTTGCCCAGCGTGGGGAGGTTGGGATGCCTTCCCCGTTGGCTTTCTCGCTGGTCCCCCCAAACCCGGAGGGATAGGGGAGCAGAGCCCTGCTGCAATGCCAGCCAGCTAAAAAGCCCTCCTGGCACCACCGGCGAGAAGTCATCGGCTCTCACCTCCAGCTTCCCCCGGGGGGGCTGCAAGCACAGCAGTGCCTGCACGCAGGTCTCAGCCCCCATACACAGCCTCCGCAGGAGAGGAAACCCCCAAAATAGATCCTTTGTTTGGGGAATTTAGAAGTTATATTTGGAATTAAACACACTAGAACTAGGTAATTACATAGCCAAAATACCTGTATATAAAATATTTTATATGAAATCTGCATATTAAAAGAATTCCCATGAGAAATCACACAAAGCAGCAAAAATTTGAGTGTGGAAACAAGTTTGTAAATAATGAATATGTATTAGAAAAAAGAAATATATTCACTTAGAAAGTAGAGTAGTTGCTAGGCTGGTAAATATCAGTCTATAAAGAGCAAATTGCAGTGGAGCCTTAGTTTATTTAGTCTTATGTGAGGTTTTGTGAAGGCTCAAGTCCAACCCACTCAGCAGCTCCATAAATGGAGTTTTCCATTATTGTTTTGCAGATCAAAAACCACAGGCTGCTAGTTGAGGAAGGACATTAACCTTCTTTTTATAAAATTGCATAACCAGTTTCATTATATTTTCAAACCTCAATGAAATGAGCAGTTTTACTGGGCTTTACGCATTCCCCTGCAGCATGTGACACTTAGCAGTGTTGTTCGAGGTTATGAGACCCGAGCACAAAAAAAACCAAAAAAACCCCAGTCAAATCAAGTGTAGTTCATATCTTTATTCATATATGTATCAAAACTCACAAAAACAGCTACATGAAAAGGTTGGAACATGAGCATGCACATACAAGAAAACACATCTTGTCAGTTGGAATAAATTAAAGGTGATGCAAATCCTGCTAGAAATCACCATTTGGAAAAAGCAAAGAAAAAAAAATAAAAATCCATGTCTCTTGACATTAAGAGCTGAAAACACATCCCCCCCTTCAAATTAATTTTGGCTCTGCTGCCTATCCCAACAGGCAGGGCTGTTTAAAGCCCATACCCCTGAGTCACGCTGCATCCCCAGCAGCATCGCCCGCTGCAGCCCCCGGGCTGCCCTTGGCACCCCCCCTCCCACAGGGGAGCAAAACTCAGCTTTCACCAAAAGCACCCAGTCCTACCCCATTCCCAGGAAGAAATATCTCCAGCATACAACTCGAGCAAACCTTAAGGTTTGGTAAGAACACCAAGAAAAAAACAAATACATACATATATTTTAAATTGCATGAGTTTGGGTCTCTTTTATCATGGCAAGCAGAAGGCAGCAGCATCTCCAGCACAGGGCACACCGCATCCCTCCTGCCTCCCCAGCAGCCCCAACTGAGCTGAGCTCTGCCCAGCAAAGAAACGCTTCCCAAAAGCTCTTTCCTTGCCAGGTATGAGCTGAAGCACCACAGATCCAAGCCAGATGCAAGAAGCAGGACCCCCACACACACACAGCCATACCCAAGAGCATTGCCCTGAGCATGCCTAATAAAGACAAGGAGGAATTTTTCCCCTGTTCCCATCAAAGCTGATTAGTGTGAACCACTAACGAGCCTCTGTCAGCAGCTGGATTGGGTCTCTGCCTTTTGCTGCAACTGGAATGTCGCTGATTCAGGCATCCCGCTGAATCCTAGTTGGGGAAAGGAGAGTAAAAACCTCACCCCAAAAGCTGGAGGAGAGTAGCAGGGTGCGGGATTTGGGGAGATTTGCTCCCCTCCGTTGGCTCGCCGCACCTCCCACGCTGCACAGTTTGCCCAAGCCCTAATCACACTCTATTTTACCCTAAAATAGAGAGCCTTTGGGGCCACAGAGAATAAAAGGACATGGTCTGGGGCATCGCTGCAGGACTGGGTTTGCAGTTCAAGGGTTTCATAAGGGGACAGAGAAGCAGTGTTTATTTCCACAGGAGGTGAACGCACACGAGTGCCACCAGCTGTAAGCGATCCAGTCCAGCCTCTGCTCACAGGTCCAAGCATTTGGACGGGGCTGCCTGCCCCACAGGGAGCGTGGTCGGAGCCTGGACGCATCCCTCCAGGTCACTCCGGCTGCGGGGATGGCCCCGCATCTGCCGGGGCGGGGGGGGATCTGGGGCTGCGAGCTGGTGCCGAAAGCTTTTCTGACTCCAGGGCTTTGAAACGGTCCGGCGCTTGGTTTAATCCAAGCAAAGAGGTCTGAGCATTGAGAGCCCTGACACAGGAAGGGCTGGGAGGGGGCTTAATGGGGCTGGCACATATTTATCGATTGTATTTGAAACAAAATATTGCAGTTAGCATGGAAATGAACTTCAGTCCTGTCTGAGCTCAGGGAGGGGGACCGGTTCCTCTTGCTGCCGGTAGCACCGTGCAGAAGTGGCGACAGCTCTGCATACAAGCAGCTGTGCATACACAAGCACATCTGGAAATTAAACATCGCTGGAGAAAGCAGGAGGCCAAGCCAAGCCCGTCTCGCACCGCAGCGTTAGGGAACAGCCCGTCCTCGCTACCTCTGCGAAAGGGGTGCCGCTGCGCGGGCTTAGCGTGTTGCTGTTGGTGAACGTGAGGGCAGATCTGATATCCATAAATCAACATATTACTCATTTTCGAGCATTGCAGTCTGACAGCTGTTACATGAGCACATTGTTAGGAACTGTCAGGCAGTGATACATAGTGCCTTTTACAACATATGTTGACTTTTATCTAATGTTGTTCCATAATTAGCCCCAGGGAGCAGGAATCTGGGCAGCCGGCTGGCTGTGTGATCTCGGCTAACCTTTCCTGCCGGGGGGAGAAGGGCAGAGCCGGGAGGGCTGCGAGCCGGGGACGGTTCGACAGATGCAGGAGGAGGCAGGCGGAGTGTGGATGTGAGTGGTACCCAGGGATGGAGCGGGTCCCCTTCCCTTCCCAGGTTCCTGAGCATTTGGGGGCCATCGTAAGAGGTAAAATAAATCCCCAAGGGGCTTGGGAGCTTCCCTTCTGGATGGAGCCCTGAATTTCAAGCTCAAAATGGGGTCATGGCCCTGGGAGTCTGGGCTGAGGAGGGGACCCAGGGGTATTTCTCCCATGCATGCACGCATGGAGGGAAGGCACGGGCAGGGGACGTTTTATTGATGGGGATAATAGATAAATGAAGGAGCAGATGGTAGAGTTAATGAGTGGAAAGGGTAGATGGATGGACAAAGAGACAATGGAGAAAATGCGATAATGGATGGTTGCGCTTCTATCCAGAGGAGGACGAAGGTGCCGACGTCTCCTCACGGCCTGGTTCCTGTTTAGGAGCCGGCAATGCTGCCCACGGAGGAGGAGCTCTCACAGCAAGCTACCGAGAAAGCGGGCAGCGGGACCCTCTCCAGCCGAGGGGAGAGGGCTCTGGTTCCTCTGCGGCAGCGCAGCCGTGCCCAGCGTCTCCCCGCGGTCCAAATGCGATGAGCCCCTCTGAGGCTGGCAAACCAGGGCAGCTGCCAGCTCCCTGAACTGGCCGCAGATCGCTCTCCTGCGTCCTGGGGCTGTGATGCTCCCACCCACGTGAAGACCCAGCGGCCCACGGTCGCCATCCCGCTCACCCCCCCGGCGGTCCAGGACACCCTTCACGAGCATCCTTGCTACCACCAAAAATCATTCCCCCCCTTTCTTTGAAATATTCCCTGCTCCACCAAAACGAACATCAGAGTACTCGGAAGACGTGGGTCTCTGCAAAGCTGTGCTCAGCTCTGTGGTTTCACGCTGCAAGCCGAGAAACCCAAAGGGACCACTTGGCCGGGGGGGACACACTGTCCGACCGCAGCAGCCTCCCAGCTGCCGGGGCTCTTTTCCCTTCCTCACTGCAGTTGCCCGAGCTTGAAAAACGGGAGAGGAAAATAAATCAATAAGACATGAAGATAAATATGCTTTTCAGCACTTGCATGCTGCAGCCGATTCCTCTGGACGTGCCGTGGTGGCTGCATAATTCATAAACTCACCAGTAATATGCAAATGGTGCAGGTCCCACCAGGCTAGCCCAGACGGGCCCGGTTCCCTCCTCACCGGCAGCCACCATGCCGGGCGCCGGAGGCGGCAAACGCGGCTGTGCCGAAACGGTGAGCGGCAGCCAGCCCCCCTCGTGCACGGGGCTGGGGTGCAGAGCTGTGGCGCGGGCGATGGGCTGGTTTGCCGGGTCGGCTCCGGCTGCGCTCCATCGCTTCCTGCGGAGCTGCAACTCACGCCGTTTTTGGGGGGGTGGGGGGAGAAAATATTCCCTCTCCCTGTCTGCATTCAGCCTGCCCCTGCTCCGACCCCTGGTGTCACCCCACGAGACTCCCTGAGGGTTTGGGGCTGGCTTTCGAAGAAGCTCCACACCCTGACGTGCTGGTGGGGGTACGTCCAACGCGATGCTCATTCCCACGCAGGCCGCCCTGGCTGCAGAAATCCTCCTTGTGGGGTCTGAAGCAATCGCAGACCTCGGGACCCTGCCAGAGAGTGACCCGGGAGCATCCCGAGGTCTGGAAGAGGCTGGAGACTGAGGCACGGCTCCGCGCACAAGTGCCCACAAAAATTGCTCTCTGGGGAGTAAAGCCCTGTCAGCCCCACAGCCGAGCACAGATCTCCCCTGCTCCTCTCCAGCTCAGCCACCACCCATTTCCAAATCTTCAAGGCAGCGCTTCATCTCCACCCCACAAAAGCCATATTTCTATTGCCGCCTCTGAGAATAAACCCCAGCCGGAATCCGAGAAGCTCTTCCAAAGCAATTGATGAAAACCGATGCACGTGCCTAATGCCACGCAGTCCGTCAGCCAAGTCACCCACCCATAGCACAGCGCTGGGCACCACGCGGAGCGGGGCAGAGACGAGCTGCACAGCCCCCCTCTCCCCCCCCCCGGCCCTCTCACTGCGGGGTTACTGCTATTTTTCTGGAGAAATACATTTTTCCCAAATTTTTACGCTGTCCCACTCGCTCTGGATGAATGGAGGGTTCAGGGACGATCCAGCCAAACATCTTCACAGGTGCTGCAAGCTCATGAGACCAGGGGGATTTGTGCCGCCACATCAGGGACAAGACAACATCCCCCAGCAGACGTCATGCCCACCCCAGGGAGCCCATCTCCTCCCCCCAGCCACCTATGATGGGTTTGATCTGAGGATCTGGGGTTTTAAAAAAGGAGGATTTGAGAGGCATTTCCTTCCCCTCTTTCAGACAAACACAACAGTGAAGGAAAGCACCGGGCTAAGACCTTGATGCAGCAGAAGGGCAAGAAAACCTACATGCTTTTATGAGAGATTAGGGTAAACTTAGTTGCATTTTAAGCTACTAAAAGCTTATAAAAGCCTCGAAGAATAGACTGTGTGCCTCAGAAAAACCTCCCAGGGCTTCGCTAAGAAAAGTCAATTTAAAGTTACAGTGCAGCCTGCTTCAGTAGAGAGCTGTGCTGTGCAACAGCAAGCCTGGCCTGCCTGGAGAAGAGAGTTTGGGGGGGGGAAAACAGGGTCCGGGTGCCCTGCACAGGGTAGCACCAAGCCATGGTCCAGCTCTGCCGGCCCGGGAGGAAAGGCCGTCCTTCGTTACGGCTGGGAGCGATGGGTGTTACTCTAAAATGACACCAACTTCTCAGATGCAAAGGTATTTTATTAGTCACCTTAGCATCAGAGCGTCATCCAGGACTGGCTGCAGGCAGCGCGTGGAAGCCAAGGAGCCGGCCCGGGGGTGGGCAGCAGCCCCGCTGGGGATGCTGCGGATGGTACCCACCTCCCTCAGCCCCGGGGCTGCTCCCAGCTGAGGTTTTTCCCCCCTCCCAGGGGCTGCCGACAGCCTTCCCTCGCCCCTGCCTTCCCCAGTTTGCCTCTGCGCCTGTTCCTCCTTCATCCTGACAGCAGTGCTTACCAGGAGTGGCTGCTTTTCCCAGATAAATAGCTTAATTAGCTTTCTATTGACTCAGGCAAACACACTCCTCAGGCAGGGCTGGGAGAGGAGAGGCAATAAAGCCCCAGGGAGCGGATCCTGCACCCCGGAGGAGCAAGGGGCTGTGCAGCAAGAAGGGCTGCAAGGCTGGGGGGGGTGGGGTTAAAAAGGTCTTTGCCCCATCTTGCCGGGTGGAATTGCAGGCTGGCCGAGAAGGGCAGATCCAGCCCCAGGAAGGGTTTCTGATCCCCACGTGAGCATCCACGCCAGCATCCCTCCAGCAAATTCCACCCTGCATTCCCTAGGACAAACACACAGAGGGTGAGACCGTGGCAGGAGGGCAATTCCAGGGTGGATCAAATAAAAAAATAATTATTAAAAAAAAACCCAAAAAACAATTCAAGCATCTGCTGGACAGTGAGACTGGAAATCAAAGCGCAAACACCAAATATGTCTGCAAGACACAGGGAAAATTTTTTAATTTTGGAAATTGGCAAAAGATTTGAGATAGCTGGAGAACAATCAGCGTTTCCCTTCACGCCTGGAGGAACGGACAAACTTTGCATAAACAATTTTCCTTCCGTCTGATCTAGAAAGGCTGCTGCTGAGCCAGCGGGAGAGGCCAGTGCCGGTCCCCAGCGCCCTGCCCGGCGGCTGACTTGGAGCAAGCCAAACCCAGAAGGACCCCTGGAGAAATGGCATTGATGGCCCAAGAGCAGCGGGAAGGGGGCAACGCGATGGGAGAGGGTTCAGCAGCATCCGCCCCGAGCTCGGCTTCTGATTTCTGGTCCGGGACCCTGGGCGGCTTCCTAATCAGCAGCCCTCAACCCAGCCACCCTGAAGCCCACGGGCAAATGTATTTCCCTGCCAGGTTAAATGCCATCTGCACGAAACAGGGTGGAGGGGAGGATTAAAAATAACAACCTCCCACGAGCAAGCCCCCTGCACCGCCCTGAGACGTGCACCGGCCCCCGACAGCACCGGCATATTAATGCAGTGGAGGATGCCATCCGCCTCGGCCAGGCACCAGCTCCAGCGCGGGAGAGAGATACTAGGAGCTCAATTTGTGTTTGTCTGAGCCAAGGAGAAAATCTAATTAAACATGGCGTCGGGGCTTGGAGGAGCTGGGGATGGGGTTGGAATATAAAGCGCGGCTGCTTCCCGCAGATCAGAGGGCAATATTAATAAACCCGCGGAGGGGGACCAGAGGATCAGCTGGTAATATTGATAAATGTAAAGCAAAGACAAAGCAGCCAGGGAATATTGGATGGTAACGCTGATAAAAACGCAACGGGGACCGCCTCGACAGCAGGCTGCAGACAGCCCTGCTGTCCTGCCGGGGCCAGCGCCGCATCCCCCCTTTGCTTCCCGGGCAGGGGATGGGCATGGGGAACGCCAAAGAGCCCCACAGCTTGGCGTGGGGTGAATTTTGGTCTGACAGGCTGCCGCCCCCATTGCTGTGCCCCCAAAGCTGCAGCCCCAAAGCCGCAGTGCCCTGCACATCCCAGAGCCAGGTCACAGCGGAGAGGAGCCATGAGGCACAGGGCAGGGGCAGCATCTGGTATGTCCTGGGCAAGGAACCGGGAATGTACAGGGAATGGGGAGTGGGGACAGCAATGGCCAGGGGCTGTATAGGAGAGCAAAGAGGGGCAGGAGATGCTCACTGCTTGCTCCATCTGCTGCAGGGTTGGAGCTGAAGGTGGAGCAGAGGGCAGGAGCAGTAGGGAGGGGATGGCATAGCCTCTGCAGCTCTTCGCCTTCCCCAGTTACCTGCAGTCTTCCCCCTGATCTCGCGCGTGAAAGATGAAAGTTTGTTTTCTCCCACCCTCGGTGAAGGAGAGGCTCCTGCGTCGTGGTGGGGCCAGAGGGAGATGGAAGAGGGGAAGGGGCCGTGGCTCTTGCAGCAGGAATGGCGATCCTAGCCGACATCTTGCACAACCTCTCTTGGAGCAAGGGAGCTGGCAGCGAAGGAAGAGCTAGCACCTGATGCAGAAATCCAGCACAAAGCTGCCTCTCCAGGCTGCAAGGCACCTTCCTCACCCTCTGCCCAGCCTTGCCCCGTGCTGTCCTGGGCACCACGCAACTCCCATTTCCCAGCGAGGAGAAGCAACGCACGGGGAGGCAGCCCCGGCCCCTGAGGCAGCCCACCAAGCCCCAGCTGCCCTGAAAGCTGGGACAAGGAAAGCTGGGGGGGTGGGAGCAGAGCGGGGCCCCTCAGAGCCTGCCTGGGGGCTTGACTCAGAGCCACCCCCTCCCAGACACAGCACGGCCCCCCAGCACCCAGCCCCTGCCTTTTTGCACAGCTCCCAGGGAAGGGACATCGGCCACAAGTGACCTTGAACATCCCTGAAGCCCCCCTCTTGCAGGGACCAAGCATCCACGGCCACGCACTCCCTCCCCTCCCCGGCCACGCTGCTTGGAGCTGCCCCTCCCCAGACCCCTGCCAGCAGCACACCCGAGCCAGGGGATCAGAAAGAGCCACCGAGTGCATTTGAAATAAAAGATTGCATCTTTCAGCGCTGTTGGAGTGATGACTTAAACATGAAGTCAAAGCCAGTAATGGTGTTGTCAGAGCCATAGCGGTAACTCCAATCGATAATCCACTGATAGGCGGTAACTGTGCCTCCAGCCAGACCTACCTGGGGTGGGCACGGTGCTTCCCCCCGGGGGGCAGGAACATCCCCTCGCCTTGCTGCAACCCCTTTCTCCCTGCCAGCACCACCCACCCTGGCAGCAGAGGTTTGGCCCCCACTGGGACTGGGAAAGAGCCAGGGGCCAGACCCAGAGCCCCACGGGGGAAGGATGCTGCCTCGCTCCGGGGAATGGGAGGTGAAACAAATTTGTTATCTGGGGACGTTCAAAATGCTGGAAACGCCTTGGCTTGTCGGTGACTGCAGCCCAAGTCTTCCTCCTAGCTCCTGTGCCCTTCGGAGAGAGCCCAAACCACCCCCAGAAAGTCCCAGCTCTCCCTGTGGGGCTCAAAAGCCCTGCTGAGGGCCACCAGCGCGACCCCTTCCCCATCGGCACAGCTGGGCCACCCACCCACCCACCCCAGGCGTGCTGGGGGCGCCGGGGCTTCACGGCTGCCGTGCACACCAGCACTGTCCTCCCCCACCGCAGAGAGCATCCCTCATCCCCGCGACACCCTGCCCCTCCAGCCCGTGACCCGCACATCCCTTGATGAGCTCCTGCAGCATCATTTAGCCACACAAACGCCTCGGTCACAGCTCAACCCCTTGTATTTGCCCACTCATTTCCCTCGCATGCAGCATGAATCAGTTCCCCCTGTAACACAGGATCCAGCCCCCCCACACACACACCTCGCCCTTCCTCCTTCCCCCAGGGCTTCATCAACCGTGGAGCACAGCTGGGTTGCAGCACCTTAACCATTCCCCAGCAGCCGGGCTCTGCCCACCCTTCCCGGGGCGCAGGGTGTTGCGGCACCCACAGCAGGATGGTCCCTGGCCCCTGCACCGGCGGAGTGGAGGTATGTAGGGTCCATGTGGGAATACCCAAGGCAAGCCGGGAAAGGCAAGAGGCTGCCCTCGACACCCAGTTTTGGGGAGCGTTGCGTGGAGAAAGGCAGCCGGCAAGGGATGTGCAAGTGGCCTTCCTCCGCATCCCTGCTCACCGAGGGGGCTTAACCGGGAAGCCCCGGCGCTGGTACCCGAAGGCGCTGCGCCGCCCCAAGCTGCACCCCCAACGCGCCGAGGGGTGCGAGGGCAGCGTGCCTTCCCGCAGAGCAGCCAGCCCCTAAAAGCCATCATTGCAGGGAGGCTGGGAAGGATCCAGCGGGGATCCCGGCACCGGGGGGGTAGCAGAGCTGGCTCAAGGGAAAGGGGGTGGACAGACAGATGGACAGAAGCAGCCCCTCCATCCTGGTTCCACAGCCGGGTACCCAGAGGCCAGAGATGCTGGAGGTGGTCCAGGAGGCCTCTTCTCCCTGCCTCCTCGCCTCCGCCAGCGCCGGGAGCTGCCGAGCCGGCACTGCCACCTCGTGGCATGGCCACAGGCAAGGCCAGGGACAGTCCGGCACCGCACACCGCACAGTCCTGGACGAGGCACACGGTCCGATGGTGTACGCAGACTTTATTAGCAGGGGAACTGCCTCCAGTCGAATCAGCGCTGAAAAGGTGGCAAAAAACTTCAACGGCAGCCGGTAAAGGGGAGCAGAGAGCGGGTCAGCCTGGATAAAAGAGGGGGGTGAGAAAGGGAAGCTGCAGCTGCAGGTGGGATGGGTTCCCGGCCTCAAAGGAGACAGCGAGGGACCCAGCTTGCTACCCAGCTTTGCCCCATCGGATGGGGTTGGGGCACTCTTACCTCCTAGTCCTCACTTGACAGCAGGACTTGGACATCAGTGTCCAGCACAGTGTCTGGCTCTGTGTCCAGCTCCAGGTCCCGCTCAGTGCCTGGCTTGGCTTGGAGCACCGGCTGGGACATGCTGCAGCAAGCCAGGGTTAGAGGAGGTGTGCAGGAACCCCTGCCCCGGATCCCTGCCAGGATCAGCCAGCCCTTTCTCCTTGCAGGGGAAGGGGGTTTGAAGCCCACCAGCTTTAACTCCCAGGAGCAGGGTGAACGGGAGCCTGGGCTTCAACCTGCTGAGGGCTGGCAAGCCAGGGCACGCGGGGTGTCTGGGTGAGGGGAGCCCCAGGGAACATGGCAGCCCCGCAAAGGCCGTGCTGGGGGGGAACTGACCAGTTTTCCATTTGCTCCAGCCCTTCCTGTGCCACCTCTGACATGCCTAGCATGCTACAGACCCGGGTTTGGCTGCAAGAACCACGCCGGTCCCCTCAGGTGCTGCAGCCGCCACCACTGAACGCCCCAGCCTGGCGTGGTGGCACATCCCACCACATCCCCAGGCGGTCCTGGTGGGCACCGTGGGGCTTTACCTCTGCCTCAAGAGCTGGATCATGGTCCTGTCCTCCAGGAAGGAGCAGCTGAGTGACTGTCCCAGTGGGCATGCAACGAGAGGCCCATCATCCTGCCAAAAGCAGAGGGGGACAAGGTGTTCAGGGCCTTGGCACGAGGAGCCACGGGGTAGACAGACCCTGTTCGTGGCACGGACACAGGGCAGCTGAAGCTGGGTGCCTCCAAGGGGACGAACGGGAAGGTTTCTCATCCAACGGTGTGTTTAATCCCAAAGGAGCTCCCGGGAACCCCCATTCGCAGCACCTCGCCGACCTCCCAGACACTGCCGTGGGGCACGGCCATGCTCATGGACCCCAACCTGTGGGGCCAGCCCACTCACCGCCAGGCACACCGGAGGAGCTGATGCAGACTCTGCCCCCTGCGCTGCCGCACCAGCCGGTGTCCTCCTGGAGAACCTAGAGGTCCTGTCTTCGACCTGCAATGACAGCAAAGCCGCCATCAACCGCAGGCACCCTGGCGAGAGGACTATGTGTTGCATCCCGGTCCCCCATCCCTGCCTTGGCATGAAATCCTAGGAAAACCCCCCTGGATTTAAATCCCGGCCTTCCCTCATTTGGCATGGGCGTTCGTGCGCCTCAGCCTCGCTTCATGCAGCCACCGCTCCGTCAGCAAGACCCTTCCCAACTCCACCGCAGGGATAACCTGGAAGAGCGGCAGCCACTGAGCCCCCCCACCCCAGCCAGCACCCCTGGGGAGGGAAACCTGCCACAAAGCCCCCAGCACCACCGGCGAAGCCCCTTCCCCGCCCCACCGCTTACCGGGGTGACAGCGGAGGGGAAGGGAGCACCGAGGCCTGTCTGTGCCATGATATACACCAGCCACGTGGAAATGATCATCCTAGGCGCCCGGTGGCACTGCCAATGCCCCGGCACTGCCAGTGCCCCAAGCCCGGCACATTATTGGGTCAGCGCTGGAAGCGGTGCCGTGGCACCCGCGTCCCAGCACCGGGTTCCCAGAGCAGCGGGGACAAGGGAGCTACAGGGAGCAAATCCCAATTCAGGGCACCCACGGGAGCCAAAACGGGGGGACGCGGGGCGCAGCTCCTGCAGGCTTTTTCATAAACCCTCCCGCGAGCGTGGCTGCGTGGGACGGCAGAAGTATGGCTGAAGAGACCCGGCAAGAAGTCCCGTGTGGCTCCGTAGCTTACAGAGACCCGATGGGAGGACGTACCTTGGGGCACCCCAATATAAGGGTGTTCCCCCTTACACCCCATGGCACGCCCAGGGCAAGGAAAAGCCCAGCACCTTCCCACATCTCAAGGGAGAAGCATCCTCTCCGGCAAACATCCCCGCGGCCGCCCACCTACTGCCCAGAGCCCCCCCATCCCAAATCAACGACACCGACAAGTTTTTGTTTGGGTTTTTTTTTTAGCAAATGTTTATTTATATCAAAATACAAAACATTTCTGAAGCAGGATAATGTTACATGAGGAGCAAGTTAATCGATTCCAAAACCCATCATTCTCCTACAGCATGGCTAGTTGTACGTAACATTGCAACACCGCCAGAATTTCTTATAGTGGGTACATTAAAATAAAAAAACAACCAAAAAGTCAACCTATGAACATGCAATGTTACCGGCGATAAATTGTTAAGCACTCAGCAGGCCTTAAAATCCCAACAGGCAGAGACCAGGGGACCAGCTACTCCCAGTAAGGCAGGACTTTAAACTCTCATTTCTTCCAATTTTTGTTGGCTTATTAGCGTTTAACTCATTAACCGACAACAGTCCAAGAGCCAACGGGACCCAACTTTCTTGGCAGAGTGGGATTATTGCTTAGAGCCATCAAGGCAGACCCAGCTCCCAGCCGTCCCCAGGGAGGACGGGGAAGGGCAGGGACAGGGCTCGCAGGGCGAGAGCCAGGAGAGGTCTGCCTCGGCCAAGCGCTGCGAAGGTTGGGCTGAACTGGAAGATGCAAACCCCCGGGCTGAGGGGGTTGTGATCCCCTTGGAGAGGAGCTCGGAGTTTGCCCGGCCGCTGCCCGCAGTGGAGGGGCCGGGAGGCACGGGGGCAGCGCTCCCGGCGAGGTCTCGGTTACCTGCCGAGGGCAGGCTAGCACCCAGTCGGAAAGACAGTTTGGGGTGAGGGACCCCCACTTGTGCCCCTCATCGCACACCCCGGGAGCGATGCTGAAATTTGGCTTCCCCTCCCCACGGTCCCGGACCAGCTCCGGGTGGGATCCCAGCCGTTCCCGGGGATGCTGATGCCAAGCACGCTGCCACCGGTCCCTCCTGCTGGCATTTTACCGGCCTTCGGAGCACGGAGGCCAAGAGCAACAATACAGATACAGAGAGATTATATAGAGCGCGGAATAAGTTTCGTATAAGGCTTTGGTACAGCACCATCATGTCAGATTTATTTGTAAATCGTTTACAGAAAAAAAAAGCTTACTGAAAAAATAGTGGTTTGTTTCTCTTTTTTTTTTATTTTTTTTTTATTTTTTTATTTTCTTCTTTTGAGGAACATACCTGAAGTTGAAAAATTAACCCTCTAGTTGCCGTCTGGGCTCCCAACAAATGCTATTTTTGCTGTGTGCAATTTAAAAACCGAAGCGAGTCGAACCCAAGTCCCACTGACCTGTTACACAGCCCGCCCGGCCAGGCAGCGGCCGAGGGCTTGCAGTGCACAAGTCAGTAAAGTCAACACCACAGAGATCCGGCAGCTGATCGCTACTCACGTTTTAGTAAAAATAATAATAGAAAAAAAAACAAACAACAAAAAGAAAAAAAAAACACCTCACAAATGACAAACATTATGGAACCAGCGGTACTAAAGTTTCCTTTATTGTTATTGTTATTAAAAAAGTCAGTTCCACTGGTTACCATTGAAACAGCACCAAAGAGCACCCTAACGTGTGTTATACATCGTAATACTCGACATTCAAGAAATGGAAACGAGGTTGAACGGTCTAGTCTTTATATCCATAGGCAAGAAATTCTTCTTAAAAAGAGGAAAAAGTTGTCCCACGCAACCAGAGATCTGTTGGGTCCAGAAGAAAATCCTGCCTTAGGGGAAAATACTATGGAGTTAGGAAAGAATTAAATCAATAGCTACCTTATGGAGGTCTACGAGGGTTCAGAGACTCTACAAACCTATCAAATGGGATTAAAGAGTCCAGGCTCCCCAGGAGAGCCAGGGATGCTCCCCTTGGCGATCCAGGGATGCTCCCCTAGGAACCGGCGCGCGGGTGCGATCTCCAGAATGCCCGAAGGATGGCTCGAGAAACCTACAGCAACGTAGGTATTTCCAGGAGGATTTCTACAGGGCTTACCCACGAGGGAAACGCAAAGGGACCGGAGCCTGCACAGCCGTACGGGAGGTCCTGCATCCCCCCAGGGCCGCAGGAGCATCCCTCGCCAGCTCTCTGCCAGCCCCACAGAGAGAGGAGGAGGAGGGAAGAAAAAA
>VZTL01031658.1:190-11052 GCA_013400535.1 Scopus umbretta
CCGGCAGGCTCGGGCCTCGGCCCGCGGCGGGGCGCGCTCTGATACAGCCCCCCCAAGCCGTTACGCGAGGGCTCGGGGTAGGGCAGGTCTCCCTCGATCCCGGCAAAGCCTTGCCGATGCTTCTGTCTCTCTCCCGGTTCTGCAGCCAACTTCAGGGATGTGTTCGTTTGTCGGTTTGTGCGCGGAAAGAGCAGGAGGGAAGTGGAGCCCAGTGAGATGCTGGGAGGGCATTTTTCGCTTGCAGTGTCAGCCCGCTTCCTCGGACATCATGAGAGCTTTGGCAGCTGGAAATCTGGCCCCGCGACCCTCTCAAGCCTCGGTCTTGGCAGAGGTGGACACCGCAACCAGCTCATCATCTGAATTTTTAAAATACCTATTGCAATATCGGACTGAGCATAAAAGCGGGATCTGAGCAGCTCTGTCTTCAGATGCGTTCACCTTCCACATCTGGATCTGCATTTCGTGGTTTGGGGGTTTCAAGCAACAGTGCCTTTGTGCAGTTTCTCCTTTGGAAAGTGCCTGTAAACATCTTGTGTAAACATGAGGCTCAATACTGACTGCTGCGGGGAGCATTTCTGACCAGACCTGCTTTTGGAAATGAAGCCATATTTTTCCAACTGCCAGCACTGAGCTTCAGCCGCAGCTCCAGGGTCTAGCTGGCCTCCCTCCATCACCGGTACCTCCAGGTCTGCATGAGACCGGGGTGCTCCATTCCCTCTGTGTAACGATGGGGGCTCCATCCATGCTGTGCCCTAAGAAATACATAGAACTGCCACCGCTGACATGGATAACTCACAAAATGAAACCCAATCCACACGGCAGGCCCTTCGGTTTGGCCTCTCCAGCCTGCTGCAAATTCTGGCTACAAACATTGGCCGATCTGACTCCAAGAGACTGAGCCTGTTGAGTGAGATCCATGGCATGGATTCAGGCAGACCGCTGCACTCACACAACGCCTCTCGGGCTGTGTGGGTCACGCCAAGGGACATCACTGGGAGCTCTTCAGGATGTCATTTCTCAGAGCAGAACTGCACTGGAGTGGGGTGATCCAGAGTACACACAAGTTCAGAGAAGGAATTTGGTTTGTAGCCATCCTTTTCATGCCCTTTAATGACTATTTCAGTCCTTGCACCTGGAAAGGGGACATCTTTGGTGGTGCGTAGATGCAGGAGAAACCAGAGCACCCAACAAATAGCAATATATGTTGCTTGCTGACAAGATACATAAAGTTTAAAAAAATGAGTGTATATTAAAGACAACTTATTATCAACTTGTTTGATGGGACCCATTTTTTAAAGATCAGAGGGTTTTGGGCAAACATCTTTCAACTGATTTCTCCAAAAATTTGGTGGTATTTTCAGCCATTGCAGGCAAACACGCCTTCCCAGGCTGCCAGGCCTCCTGTTTGTTGCATGGATTTGTTCATCACTATAGTAACTGAAAGACAGACAAAGAATAACATTAAGAAAAGTAAAACTGGGATCAAATCCATGAAGAAACACCTTGTCATAGTTTGGATTTTCTCAGACTTGCACCACCAAGGACAAACTGGATGAGGCTGGTCTGAGCAGAGTTGAGATAGGTCATTTTAAAACTGGAAGTTAAAGCGTTCCTGAAACAGTTTTGGTTTGCCTTCATTTTCTTTTTCGTATATGTGCTTTCTGAACAACTCATTATTATAGCCTCTAGTTTTAATACTGAACCTATATGTTTGTGGCTTGATCTGTGTTCATGGAGCAAGCACTTGTAGCTCTTCCTTCAAGATCTGAGTTCGCAGAGCAGCTGCACACTTGCCTTCGCTGTTGTTCTGAGTCAGGATCTCCAGCAGCAGCTACTAATGAGCCTGACAGCATAAAAAGGAAAACATCAGAGCCCCAGAGCCCTAAGCCAAGCACATGCTGCAATTTGCACGAGTGGGCAAACTGAAGTCAAACAGGTTTATATGCTTTCCTAGCAGGTGTTTAAATGCTTTGCTGGATCAAAGACCAGCAGCACTGTAGGTCAGGATTAAAGCTGCTCACCCACATCCATCAAGTTGGGGAGTGATGGATAAGAGAACTGAGTAGCCCCGTTCCTGGTGGCACTGCAGTAAAATCCTGTCGCAGCCTTGCTGTGCTTGCAGCAGTTTGAGAGAAATGCACTGGAAACCTGAACTCTAGAAGGCAGATTCAAA
Organism: Scopus umbretta; assembly: GCA_013400535.1. Classification (NCBI taxonomy): domain Eukaryota; kingdom Metazoa; phylum Chordata; class Aves; order Pelecaniformes; family Scopidae; genus Scopus; species Scopus umbretta. The sequence goes on from VZTL01031658.1 coordinate 2,364, forward strand.
ACTTGCAGCCAGAGGAGGGTCTTGACATCTTAGGCCCTATCTCCCCAGCCCCAGAGGTTAGAGCCAGGGATAAACCATGCTGTGCTGGTAGAAGTTTGGTTACGTCCTGCTGGAGGACGGGGCAGCGATCCCAGCCTGCACCCACCCACTGCACAAGCACTGGGTCCTGGTTGCTCTGTCTCTGCCACCCAATTCCTCACCTCCTGACCCTTTGGTGTGCCCATATTGCCAATATTTGGAGGACAGCAGTACTCTACACCGTGAGTACCAGGTGCATACGGAGCCGTCTCTCCATCCAAGCAAAGCCTACAGCAGCAAAGTGTTTTGCTGTCTGCAGAGCGGGCCAGGTGGATCGAGAGCCAAGGGAGTCATTCGCAGCAGCTTGAACAAAACCAGAGCCCCTTGCATAAAGATACCTGAATGTGAGCATTCATGAGGCACCTGAGCAGAGCGAGGTTGCATGCTGCAGTCCCGGTCTCGGGATCCTGGCACTCCCTTTGCTTTACCAGGCACAAACTGTAAAGCGGGGAATAGATTTTGATGCACGAAGAAGGCAGAGTGCAAGACCCTTCCATCACCGGGTGTTTCTGAACCCCAAAACCAGGTCATGCTGAACCCCAGTGCTGCCATCACTTTTGGCCATATTACATTACACCTCCTTTTAAGGCAGATTCTCCTCCAGGATTATCAAAGAGTTTATTCAGCCTGAATGGGATGCCTACAAAAATTTAATTAATTTTTTTAAAAGAAAAATTGGAAAGGATTAGAGAGGAAGATAAGGCAGTAGCTTTTTCTTCTTTTTTTCCCCTCCTCCTTTTTTCCTTCTGTAACAATAATAAAGCCAAATATCTAGTTGAGAAAAAAAGTGGCTGAGTGATTCATCAGGACTGAATCACAGTCCGTATGCAGTGGAATTTGTTGCCTTCGCTCCTGCAGTAGTAACTCCATCACTGCTTTAGATCACTGGCTGCACTTTCAGGCACAGATATAAGACAGAGAGAGGGAGATAAAACCACTTAACAGAGAGGCTTTTTGGTGTGTACGGCATGTTCCCTTTGAACACAGCATGGTCTCCTTTGACCAGTTGTGTGGGATGGATTTTATTAAAAAGAGAGCTTGAATAAATTAAGTTTCTTAGGGTTATACCTGCCATTAGATCATGCAGTCCTCCCACTGCGCTGGGGAAGAACTTCTTCTTTCTTTCTATTCCATTTTAAATACAAGCTTCCCCACTCTTGCCGGGAGGCTACCTCTGAAGTAAGCACTCTGCCCTGGCCACGACATCTATTGGTACCCAGACCCAAGCTGAATTGTCCGGATGCAGTAGACAAACACCTCGGATTTCTCAGTGGTTTGGATTCCAGTCCATTTTGCAAGGGAAACCATTGTGAAGAGGTGAGGCAGGAGGAAAATTCTGGTCTACATCTGACTTACTGCACCAGCTGATTTGGTGCTCGTCCTTAGAATTGTGTCTCACTGTTGTCACCACCTCCTTTCTTTACATTATTCATTATTTGGTCCAGGGAGCGCTTTGGATGCTACAGCATCGCCATGCAGCCAGGTTCCCCGACTCATGATAAAAGCACTCAGCCTGAGCTAAGGTGGGAAGCAGTTCAAAACTGAAGCGACCAAAAAGAAGAGGGTCACACTAGTGATACCTAAACAGACAGGCCTTTAAATAATCAAACTCCGACATCTATGGTATGAAATCTCACTGTTTGCAGAGCACTTTAATTTATTCACCATACTTTATTTATAACACTACTTGGATCTGTGAATCTAACATCCAGTTTAAGGCAGGTCTGACTTTTAGCTTTAAAGAAGAACATTTGTATTCATTTTTACCAGTGTAACTATCACTTTTCATAATACAGACATCGTTAATTCAGGTTTCATCTGAGGACTGCAAAATTATTTTGCAAGCATTAAAATGCCCTCTCAGAGTGACCCTTTGAGGTATTTATTACCTCGAGACCAAAGACGAAACCAAAGCAAGGGGCAACTGTGTCAGCACCAGCGAGAGAGTTAGAGCTGGAACAGGGCCAGGCAGCTGCCTGCTGCCTGCGGGACCGGGGCTCCCCTTTGGAGAGCAAGGCAGCCCCGCCAGGACAGGTGACTTGAACTGTCTTTCACAAAAACCTCCTTCTCCATCACCAGCCCCAACTTTTAAATGGCCAGAGATATGTAAGACCACCTACCCCTTTCTTAGTTCCAGTCATATGAGGTGGAATATTAAATAAGGGTGATATCAGGGGACAAGTTTGTCTTTCTTTTTTACAGGAGACAATTTTTTTTGGAGACAAATTCTCTATTTACAGCCCATGAGCTGGAAACTACTAACCAATCCATAAGAAATGTAAGGATGACAGAGGGTGAAATGACAGTTGATAATAAAGCATCCTCAGCCTGAGCAGATGTGGGTACCTGGAGAAGCACTGGTGCTGCTGTACCTCCCCTGGGGAGGACAGGAGGCAGAACCCAGGCCACCTCAATCCTCTCTCTGCAAGCCACAGAAGTGTGACAGAAATTTCATCATTTTCTTTTAACTGTTTTTTAAAAATCCTATTTCTAATGAAAATTTCCCACTTGGTTCTTTTCTCCTGCAAAGAAGTTTTAGAAGAAAAAGAGCTGCTTGGGAGGCAGAAACACATCTCCTGCCCCCTGCCACCCCCCCACCCCAGTGCTGCAAGGAGCCAGCTTCCCAGCTCACAGCACCATGGGGCAGCTGGGTGTTTGAATTTCTGCACAGCACGAGGCACTGGCTGCCGAGCGCTTGGGACCACACTGCTGAAACCAGAGAAAAGATTCTGGTGTGAACTGGCAAAAGAGGGGGAAGCCTCAGTGGAGAGGAGCTGTGTGGAGGCAGAGGAGGGCTGGGGACACTGATGCCACCTCACCCACCAGGCAGCACAGAGCACGCCAGACGGCAGGCCATGCTGGCTTTATGGCCCTTCTTCCTACAAGTCCCCTCTGCCAGGAGGGAGGGCAACACAGACCCCTTCCTTTCCTCATCCCTGCTAGGGCACATGGATGAACTTGCTGTGAAAATGCAAGCAGCGAGGAGCTAAGTCCTGGCACGCATCTGTGCGGAAACCTCCTGAAGCTCCAAAGAGCCCGGAGGCTGCTCAGCGACCTGTGCTCAGCCCAGTGGGAGAGAGGTCCACACGGCTGTGTAGGATGTGCAAGCTACGCTGAGCTGTAACCCCGGCTGCGCAGGAGCCCTCGCTGGGCTTCATAGCTGTGGCGCATTGGCCTTGGCTGGAGGCCACGTGCCCACCAAGCCGCTCTACCACTCCCCTCTTCAGCTGGACCCGGGAGAGAAAACGTAACAAAAAGCTCATGGGTTAAAGTCAGGGAGATCACTCAGCAATTACCAAGGGGCAAAACAGACTCGACTTGAGGAAATTAATTTAATCTATTACCAAGCAAATGAGAGCAGAGTAATGAGAAATAAAAACACCTTCCCCCCACCCCTCACTTTTCCCAGGCTTTACTCTCGAACTCTCTACCTCCTCCCTGCTAGCGGCGCAGGGGGACAGGGAATGGGGGCTACGGTCAGTTCATCACACCTTGTCTCTGCCGATCCTTCCTCCTCAAGGGGAGGACTCCTCACACTCTTCCCCTGCTCCAGCGCGGCATCCCTGCCACAGGAGACAGTCCTCCACAAACTTCTCCAATGTGAGTCCTTCCCATAGGCTGCATTTCTTCATGAACTGCTCCAGCATGGGTCCCTTCCATGGGGTGCAGTCCTTCAGGAGCAGGGTCACAAGTCCTGCCAGCAAACCTGCTCCAGTGNTTATTGGTCGGATGAATTTTCCCTCTTTTTCTGTTCTCAGGATGCCCACGAGCCCCCCCCCCCGCCCCGAATTTATTAAATATTTTTGCAGATGAAGTAGATTAAAACCAAGTAATCTTTCCCCTCTTTGCTTGGCTGAATGAGGTGTTTGCAGTCAGGTTAATCACTGCAAATTCTCCCAGAAAGTGAGTGTCTTCTCTTCTGGCATCTGAGCCTAGAAGCTTCAAAATCTTTCCCCCTGAATATTCACACATGTAAAGTGCAGTCATGGGGATCTAAGAGGAAAATTATCTCAAAACAGGGGGACAAGCAGAAATGGAAGGGGTTTCATGAGCTAGCTCAAATGAACGACTGCTAGCTGTGTCAGGCAGGGCTCAGGAAGGGCTGCGCTCTGCTGCAGGGGTGGTGAGGGAAGGACTGGGGGTGTGCAAGCTCAGCTTGGCAGGTTCAATGTGCATGTGTTAGGAGGCTGTTTGAGCTCCTCTTTCTGCCAACAAGGACAAATCAGCTCCTTCATGGACTCTTCAGGCAAAGTCCTGAGCTTCTACGCTGTCTATGCTGGCCTTCCAGGCAGATCGCAAGGATGAAGAAACCCAAGTCTGCCCAGGGCTGCGTACTGACGGTGCTGAAGGACCTCTGAAGGGTGGAGGGCAGAACCAGCCTCCACTGCAGCTGGTAAGTCACACCCTCACCCATTCCTACTGAAGGAAGGACACCTTCCTCTGGCAGGGCTCTCCGGTGGCTTTACCATATGTCGTCAGCATGAGGTCTCAGTGACATACACTCATGACATCAGAGTGCGTCCCAGCACATTTAGGTCATGAGCCATCACAGCAATCCTAGGCTTAACAGTCCTGCTCAAGCAGGGAGGAGGTTAGTCTGGATCGGGTGATTCTCTGCCATTTCTCATGTGCATTTCTTTTTCATGTGAATCTTTTCAGGTAGGGCAACTACCTGGGAGCAGAACCTGCTCGTCACAGATTTGAAGCCCAACACATGGTTGAGTAAAGCAAGAGTTAGCTCCCCAGGAGTTTTGGCAAATGCTGGCTAATGCTCTGTCTTCTGCACATGCTTCACACTGTCTTTGTTTTGGCTGGGATAGAGTTAATTTTCTTCCTAGTAGCTGACATAGTGCTGTGTTTTGGATTTAGGATGAGAATAATGTTGATAACACACTGATGTTTTAGTTGTTTCTAAGTAGTGCTTACACCAGTCAAGGACTTTTCAGTTTCTCATGCCCTGCCAGCAAGAAGCTGGAAGCTGGCACAGCCAGGAAAGCTGACCCAAACTGGCCACAGGGCTATTCCATACCATATGGCGCCATGCTCAGTATATAAGCTGGGGGGAGTTGACTGGGGGGCAGCGATCGCTGCTCGGGGCCTGGCTGGGTATTGGTCAGCAGGTGGTGAGCAATTGCATCATTCATCATTTGCTTTGTATATTATTATTGTTATTATTACTACTACTACCACTACTATTTTACTTTCAGTTATTAAACTGTTCTTATCTCAACCCACGAGTTTTCTCACTTTTACTCTTCTGACTCTCTCCCCCATCCCAGCGGGGCAGGGGGAGTGAGCGAGCGGCTGTGTGGTGCTTGTTGCTGGCTGGGGCTAAACCACGACACATGCCAAGAGCTTTGCAAGCCGGGTGGGTTCAGTCAAACTGTTCATAGGCAGGAAGTTAACCTGGCTCCGTTTCCTACCCCGGAGCAGTTGCAATTCAGCTCCACAGGAGCAGCAGCCTGCTAGGCGCTCCCACACTGTTGCCTCTCAGAAGACTTTTCTTTGCACACACAGACCTCTGCTTGCACGGAGATCCCAGTGTTCACATGAACCGAAAAGCCGGCAGTGTGAATGCCCATGAGCATCGCATGCAAAGCGCTGCAGTCCCTGGGAACCAAACACTCATTCAAACCAATTTGATTCACACTGGTTTTGCACGTCAGCTCTTCTCCAGACAGGTTGTTGCTGACCCTGTCTCCAGGCATTTGTACGTCCCATTATTCAGGGTGACAAGCACGTCCTGTCGTGTCTCAGTGTGGCTTCCCCTTGGCCAGCCGCACACCGCCCGGCACCACCCCGGATGATTTTACACAAACAGGCCAACAATTGTTCCCTTGCAGATGGCTGTGAACTGCACTGAGGACCAAGGCTGCTGTTTCCATGGCAGCGTGTAGACGATTCCACTTGTAGGCAGCCCTACTATTAAAATACAAACAAAAATAAACCCGGAGAGTGACTTTTTCCTTCCCGCTCCTTGGCCTTTGGGGAGCCTTCAGGCTCTGCTCTGTGCTGGAAACCTCGGGCTGCCACTGTGGCTTTTCCCACCGAGTTTCCTTGGGGCTGCTGGAGCTGCGTGAACAGTGGCAGCGGTGTCTGGGGCATCGCACGCCAATGCCGTGCTGCACCGTCTCGGAAACACAGCCAGGTCAGCTCAGGTCAGCCCTGAGACGGGAGTCACAGCCATTTAGCAAGCAGGAGGCTGGTCCCAGCGGAGAGGGGAGCCAGCAGCCCGGTGCTGCTCTGGGGTGCCCCCAGCTACCCAGGAAGAAAAATCGAGGCCCCTCTTGGAGATGGAAAACCTATCTCCTAAGTCTTTGACTTGCTTAGTTGAGCAACGTTATTTCTGACCATTAATTCCTCATCAAAAATCTTCAAAAATACAAGAAAAAAGGAGGAGACTTCTTTATTCAGAACTGTTCAAAGAGAGGAGAACAGACTGGAGCCTGCAGGTGGTTTGCAAACCCTTTCTGGCAATTGCATGCTGGGTTAGCACACAGTTACAGCCAACGTTTGCCCAAGTGCAGTGAGTGCCTGAGCCCGTGGCCAGCCTCCTGCACCCCAGCAGCTGCGATGGCTGGCACCTCCCAGAATGTTTTTTTTCAAATATGGTGGTGATTACTGTTATGTTTCGAGGATGACACTTGGTGATTTGCAGCAGCTCAGCACAAAAAAAGTTAAACTAGAGCTGCCCATCTCAGAGCTGTGATACCCATAAGTTTTGGCTAGGCTTTGACAAGATGGACACGTGGCTAGTCCTCCTCCATGGCTAGGACTGAAAGCCACAGAACTAGCCTGGGGTCTAATAAATGCAGAAGACAACTGAGTATTTTCACTCCCAAGAAACAAATACCACAAGTTCAACTCACCTGTTGTGCCATGTTTAACCTTTAGCCATTTTCATTTCTCCTTTTTGTAGTTTCCACACTGGGTTTGGCAAAATACACTGCAACACTCACGCAGCCTTGAAGGGAAATTCATTATGCAGCTTACCAAACACAGCAGATATTTTAAGCTAAATAACGGGCACGGTAGGCCAGGCCAGGCACAGGGGTGGAAGGGCTTGGCAAGAGGAAATCATGTTGCACCAGCAGCAGCTGCTGTGCTTCCTCTTCGATGCCACACAAGCGAGTTATTTGCATGAACACAGTTTCTAAGGTGAAAAAAAAGTAGAAAAAAATCGAAGAAAATAAATAAATTTATTCCTGTGGTCTAGCCACAGCAGCCTAAAGCATCCCAGCAGTTTTCAGCCCAGTTACTGTAGTGCTTGGGGAATACAAGTGGTCCATCTAATCCCATACCTTATCTCTATAGTGGCTACTAGTGGCTACCGAAGGAAGAGGTTGTGAGGGAGTTGGGGATGTAGGCTCAGGCAAGCACGCTGCATCCCTGGGACAGTCTCCAAGCCTCCAGTGATCTGCGGTTAAACAAGTCCCTCAGCCAGAGAGGACACCTGCCCCTAACCTTTGATTGACCTAAGCCATGGCTCCTCACACCCCAAATCCCAAGTCCTCCCTCTTCCCAAATGCACCACACTGAGAGTACTTCAGCAGGGGCATTAGCTCCCTTTGGTCTGCACCAGGATAGCAAAGGGCGCACCTCTGTCACCCTTGGCTGCCCCGCCGAAGGGCAATCCCCGGCCAGGGCGGGCTGTGCTCAGCCTCCAGCTGGTCTCTGGGGGCAGAAGCTGCAGCTGTGGCACCTATGGGGACAGCTGAGCATGGCGCAAACCGGGCTTTTCCCAACACACTCTGCCCTGCGATGGCAGGTCTGCCAATGTGCGGTGTCATTCAGGCCACGACCACCTTCATACCGTGGTTAGAGGAACCACGGTGTCTCCTGAAAACTGGTGCCCAGCCTCCTGCAGCGGCTCCAGGCCACAGGCTAGGGCAGCCTCAGCAGCTTTTATCCGTGTGAAACAACAATGCCATCCAGTGGCTGGCACGCCCGCGCCCGTGCTCCTCTCCGCACATCACCACAACCCGGCCAAGGTTCATTTGCCTCGATTTTGGTTTTTGAATTTATTTTTGGCATAGTACCGCATCTCAAAATAATTACTCTCCGGACTTACATACCCACAGTAAATCTTCTGTGCCCAAGTGCCCTCCCACCAGCACACACCAAGCGGAGCAGCCTCCTCCCTGCGAGACCCCGTCCCCCCAAGCTGCCCTTGCTACCCACTTGCAGAGCAGAGCAGAGCAGAGCAGTGGTGGCAGGGGACACTTGGCACTGCCAACTGTTGTATTTAGAATAAATATTGATTTGGAAGAGAGGGCCAGCATTTGCTGGAAGTTCAAAGATTCAATTAAATGTTCTTTTCTGTAAAAAAAATAAATTAGCATAACATAGAAAAGTGATGAACAGATTCCTTGGCAAGGATGGTTTGAAATGGAAACAACTTCGAGATGTCAGCATTCACCACTGTTACTTCTCCTTTGCTTTACTGAACTTTAGTATCTATTATCCATTACCTGCTTTGTGAGTCTCAGCTGCTGTCTGGCTTGGCATGTATTTTACAATACATTTAATCTTGTCTCTACTTTATAAAGAAACCACAACTATACCTGCTGAAACACACTTCTCAGTCACTGAAAAAAAGAAAAAAAAGAAA
>VZTL01031661.1:7917-18693 GCA_013400535.1 Scopus umbretta
GAAAAAAAAAATAGATTACTTACTGGGAAAATAACTACGGGTACAGTAAGGGTTACAGCCATAAGTACAGCGAGACGCACAATAAGAAGAAGAACATCAGCACCCAGATAAGCAGAGTAGGTATGAAGCAGCTCTGGTTTGACGCTTCCTATAAAGAAAACAGTATTTTAATTAGATGTAGTTGATGTACTTCTCAAACAAGCCCTTCTGCTCTAAATCCTAAGCGAATTTTACAGTTACAGCAGTATGAGTTGAAAGCCTCAACAGCTCCTGTAAGCACATCTCCATTTTACACAGGGATAGCTTGGAGGTGCTGGATCTGTTTTAATCCAGTTTTAATCCTGTGCTTTGGGCCTAATTCTACTGCTGATCTCCTTTTGTGTGTGCACTTATAAAAGTATTAGCTCTCTCCGCCCCCCCAACAAACAGTGTATATTTGGAACCCACAGTAAATGCTTGCGTGCTCTAACTTAAAAATAACACTGTGGTTTTGTAGAAGGTAATTCATTTAAAAGACAGCAGAGAAGGCAATATTCACCATAAAATGTCAGGTATCCAAAGAGAGCAGCCAATAAATACATGAGGAACATGGCGAAAAAAGATACATAGGACACATTCATCATTCTTTTACGGCTTCGGCTGCGAGAAAAAGAAACATTATTAGCAATGAGAACATACTGGTTTTAAATTACTTTTGTTTGTTCAGTGAAATTATAGACATATCTAACATTTACCTTTTCAGTTCTTCATAGATAGGAAGAATTGCAGGATGGCAGACAAAAGAAAATGTTAGGATTGGGACAGCATAGACAGTCTGAAAAACAAAAGTATCTTTCTTGAGAATCTTAACAGACATTAGAAGTCTAGTTTTAAAAAAAATCATCAGTAGGTTTTTCAGTTTTGACTTAAGCATCAGTTTAGTGTTTGATAAAGACTAGCTATTCTTTACAACTGAAACTTTGGCACTAATTAAAACAACAGGTTCATATTTTCTTAAACCCAGACCCTGAGGTACCCAATACTCCCAAATCTCACTTTAGTCCATGCTGAGCTGAATCTATTTGCATTCAGAACTATGTTCCGCATCTCACAGGCTTACGCCATTATAGCCTCATCTTGGTATTGGCTATTACACATACTACTTCCCCACGTGTGGAGATTCACCATTGCAATTGGGAGCATTCATGAGAGTCAAGACTTTGTGACTGGGAACTTAAAGTCTATTCCAAACCTTGACAGCCATTTCTCATTCGCATGCTTTTACTATTTACTTTGTCGTCTTCTGCAATCTACTTTTTGAAATGCTTTACTAGAGAAAGCTTGAGAAATGCTGTGCTGAAGAACGACAGATGCGTTTATTGCCACTTATCTCAGGCAGGCACCTCAAGCTCATCTAATTTCTGTGTATCTGGAGTGTGGAAACTCTTAGTCTACAGGGGGTAAACAGTGCCTAGCTCTACCGGAACAGGAAGTCTTAGCACATAGCAAGTTTACAACTGGGCAATTACTTGAAGGAAAAATGACCTCATTTATCAGCGATGTATTTAGTCTCTCTCGGTTATTTTCAGCAGAGAGTCTGATTTTTAGTCAGTTACCTGTGAATTGAAGATGAAATATTTTGGCTTGCACATATCGTCACTTGTTATGTTTTCATTTGCCAAAGGTGTCAGTGTCATATTTATTAGTGTCATGTTCACGATGTCACTGTCCATAGGGCAAGGAATCTGAAACATCTTCCAAATTACCTAGAAACAAGGCCATGGACTTATTGTTACTTTGAGTAATGCGACATGGGAAACTTTTCAGAAACTGTGTTTAGTTTCCCTTTGAAATGAAGTTTTACAAGCACTGGAAGTCTACAAGATTGTACTTACAACAAATAGAAAGAAGACCATGCAAAGTAAGGAAAAGCCGCTGGTATAGCCCAAATATCCTGTGTTTAGATTAAAAAAAAAATAGAAATCTAAGGCACGATAAACAGAAACACCATTCAAGTCATAACATTATGACAAAATATATATTCTGTCAGCGATCTCTTTAGATTGCGATTTTCTTAGTGTTACATAGAACCAGTTAATTATTCATTGACTTTCCGCTAATCTCAACCCAGATCTGAAAGTTCTCAACGACATATTAGGGTCTGTACATACAGCGAGTCTATAATATTAAACTTTGTAACTTACCAAAAAAACCCAAACCCAAACCCAACCCATCCCTGCAACAAAATCCGCACATGAACAACTACGTGAAATGTTTATTACACACTAAGAATGATTACAGGATAAATTCTAATAGAATGCACTATGCTGTAACTTAGCCTTTCCCCTTCTGTTTTTATTCATTCACTTAATTTGAAGAAAGTAGTAACTTGAGAAAGTAATTCACATCCAGTCTCTCAATAAGGTTCCACTACAGGATTCTCAGAACAAATGGTGTGTTAACTTAATTGGTCACATATATCACCGAATTACAGCGATTTCAGATAAAGCATCTGGTATGAATACTCTGCTACTGCTTGGGATCCAAAATGAAAAAGGTGACTTCTAGTTACATTGTAAAGACAATGTAACTGTCCAGGCCTAGCATCCCTGTTCTTTTGAGGCTGTTATAGGATAGCTAATCACAATATTAGCTAATGACAATATCCTACTATTTCACTGCTGACCACAATAAGTCAAACTTCGTGATAAGAACACAGACAGAAAGTTACTGTCAAGCCTTGTTCTAAAGCTACCCTATCTAGTATCCTTTTGTTTTCCACAAACACATCTGTAACTTAAGATACTTGTCTTGATCTTTTTTAAATTTTATTGCTTTATTTTTTTAAGTAGACTAATTACCTAAACACTGATTAGTCCCAAGAGACAAGTTTGGAGAGAGCTGTTAATTCACATAGTACTTCAAGACTCAAACATTGTGTCAACCCATTTCCCCCCAGTATTTTCAATGCATTTTTATTTTGATTGTACTCTACTGCTTACCTAAATTTTTCAGCAAGGACAGGGGAAGAATGAGGATGACAGACACCAGCAGCACTAAATAGTCGCTGTTAAGATACCATTCTCTGTAGAAAAAAGGTAGCATTTGTAAGTAATCAAAGTATTTAAAAATTACAACATTTGCAGTGCAGTCTTCACTCTCATCTTCTCCTACAACATATGGCTTCTTAAAAAGACTGTAGTACCCGATGTCATGAAAAACTAGCATTCAACTTACTATACAGACCTACAGCCCTACAATTCCTTCTCATCTCACCCCAAACCTGCATTGTGCCTTTCCTTTAGTGTCCTTTACTAAAATTAATATGCATCTGAAAGTCAGAAGACAGGAGAGTAAGTGACAAGAAGTCAACTGGGATCAATCACTCAAGAATCGTCATTTCCTTAAGTGTTGGTCCCCAACTCTCCAGGTGTATTAGAATATTGCAGGGCCCCAGCAGGGTGGTGATCCACTTTTAATGGAAATAAAATTCTGTTGGGTAACCTGCAGGAGTTAAAGAAAAAACAGGCGAGGGCTGGAGTTAAGGCAGTAGCTCAAGCCCACTGGCTGAGAAAACTCCAACAAGCACGGGGAGTCTCTTGGAGGCACGTTTAGTCCCCTTTGGTAGGGAAACTATGATCATAACCTCGGAAGATTTTCTTCCTTCAGATCATTTTTGCCATTTATTCCATAAGAAGCAGCAGCTATTTTTTGACAAAACGTTTTTGAGTGTTAGGAGATAAATATCTTCCTTTGAAACACAGAAAAAATAAAGTTAGATCTATATAAATATAATGCAATTTCACTAGACTAACAGAAAAACCTGAGTATTTAATCATGGCAGGGTAACTGCTTCTTTCACCTGTCCTACAGGAACATCCCATATGCTTTAAGCAATTCAAATAACACCAAGCATTTATTCCTAAGTATTTATACTTCATATCTTATGGTATCAGCTAACAGAATTTATTTCAGTCCATTTTAAAATGGACTGCCTACTGTTGAGGCAAACAAAGAAAAACTAATGAGCCAATTGGAAATTTGTGCATTCAAACTCAATTGCTGAATTATAAGCCTATATATCCTAGTGGAAATATGGATTAACTTTAACAGACTCGCTCTGGATTTATGTAGTAAATGCAGAAACAATTTGGTCATCGCTTTCTCCAGTTTCACCTGAGACAACTAAATGCAAAAAAAGGGATCTTAGAAAGTTCAGATGTGTAGGACATTAGTGTCATGTACCTTTGGCTCCCCCCTTTTTTTTTTTTTTAATTTAGTAGTCTTGTGGTAAATCTAAGAGAAAACACAGCACAGAGATTCCTTGCATTTGATACAGTCATAAGAATGTGCACTGTTACTGTGCATGCACCACACGAAGGCCATCCCAACTTCCAGACCAAAGACTTAAAAGTTTTTCTGTGCTGAAGAGTAAAGAATGGGATTGCACAGCTTTGAAACACAGCTGAGTATTTTAAAAATTGCTAAACGGATTTTAATAATACAGCTAGCATTTGTAATATTGTCTCGGAATTCCAGAATATTTTCTTCTACAGTAAGCATTATTTTGGGACATTTAAACAGATAAGTGCTTACATTTTAGGCACCAGGCTGCCAGAGTGGAATCCATGCCAATGGTAGCCACCCAGACTCCCCTAAGCAATGCATGGAGAGAGTCAGTTAAATGGGGTCCACAATAGCCAGAGCACTGAGAAAAGATCTACTTTAAATCAGTGTACAGCTACCTAGTACCAGCCAACAAGGAACCACTGAAGATACAAATCTCAATTTCTGAATTTTGTCTGCTGAATTTGCAGAGCAGCAGCTGTATCTGGTGAGATTCACAGCCATTAACTTTCCCTCTTGAACAGCAACCGATTTTGAATTCTTCTCTGAAGATGGGACAGTTAAAAATACTTGCCTCCAAGCCCCCTTGTAAGTACTGGCTGCTTCAAGGACTTTCTTAAGAAGTGGAAAATAAGGACTTGAATTCAGCCACAGGAGGGAAATGAACCTTCCCAGGACAGGATTTGTAGACATTACACTATTAAGTAAATAGGGCAGGTGCATTCTTTTCAGTACATCAAAAAAAAAAAAAAAAAAAAAGGGAAAAAAAGGGGAAAAAAAAAAAAAAAGAGATGGCTAGTACTGTTGTCATGACAATATCTATCAGCAAGCTGTATGAACACCACCAAATAGCTTGAACCCCTTGGGGAACACAGGCAGAAAAATGCCTACCTTCTGAACTCAGGCTTAGGTGTAAGTTGGAGTCTTGAGCTGCTCAGCCCTCTCAAGACTGGGACACTTCAGGACAAGGCACAGAAGTACAACTCTGAAGAGTGAGATTTATAGCACTTAACTCTATCCATCTGAAGTCAGGCATCTTGTTTCAGATAGCTGTTTTTACACACCCTCTCAATATAGAGTGATACGATAAATCGCTCTCTGGAGATGCCCAAAACAGGTGTCTAAGCCAGGTGCACTGAACTGACCACTACAGAGGATCACCTTTCTCCACTGATGATACAAAGACCAGAGTAATGATGAGCTCAAAATATAACTTTCAGACAGTATGGTTAGATAAAATGAACCCTACCCACGGCACCCACTTTTAACGGCAAGCAGGAAAGCCACTATGGAGTCAAGGCGTCTCCAGGGCTAAATGCCAATGTGTCCACTTTTTCAGTCTTGGGCATGTAAACTCTGTTTTAGTTCAATGTTTAGTCCCCATGTCTTTTTGAGAATTGTTCCTTAAGACATTCATTACATAACTGCACCTTAGTCTTACATTTAATCACTTCCCACAATATTAACACTAGAAAAACAAAATAATCGGTGCAAACCAGTTGGAATGCAGTAAGGAAGAAAAAAAACCAAAACCAAACAACAAACAAACCCCCAAAAAACCCAACAGAAAAAACACCATAACCACATTTACCTTTCCTTATCAAGAGTATGTACTGACTGGTACATACATCAACACTTACCTGACGTTCTTTAGAGAACAGCTTTCTGTAATATGATGCGATACCTGTATTTTTCTACCCTTTTCCCAGGACAGGCTGGATCTAAATGAAGTGGAGCACTCAGGGGAAGGGCAAACTTACTGCATCTCTGTCTGAGTAAGAAGCTACCCTATGGTGTACCGAACGTGGTCTTCATATAAAAATATATACAGTCTCCGTATGTTTCTCCTAATAGTTTCTCTGATGAGGAGTTCTAACACCTACCCTGTGGTCTCTTCGATGTTCATAAATGTCTTGATGACCAATGGTAACTCATATTTCACTATGAAGAGGTAGCTTGACATAGCTGTAGGTGAATAACATCATAGATCATTACAAATATAGAATATGCCACAAGATGCAAGAATCACATAACATGTTTCATAACTTCACTTGAACACAAGCAGTTAATGAACACATGTTGTGTGAAAGAAAAAAAAGTCTCCAAGAATAAGTAGGGAGCAATTACTATTGACAGCACAGACGTTTTAAGATCTTGCCCTCACCTCCAATGTTCTGCATTGTAATTGATCCGGAAGCAGCAAGTTTTCCAGCCATACCAAATGCCTTCATTCCCAACTGCTCATACAATAAAGATCCTAAAAGAAAACAAAATAACCCATTGAAAGGGCATGTTTCACAAGGATACCATAGGAAACAAATACCGGATGTTTGTAAAATAGTAATTTGCCATACCTCCTTCATTGGCAGTCTTCAAAAGGAGATGCACTGAATACAAAGAAAGTATCGAGACAACCAACAGGAGTATCCTGAGGGGAGAAAAACATGCACATTTTTAATAGCCATAAATGACTTATCATAACCTTATTAAATAAAGGCGCATCAAATGTAAAAATATGGTAATATTATCTGGGAAAAACCCCTGTAGATTCTAAGGCCAGCTAAAAGTGTTCTGAAAACCCAATTAATGCCTGGTTTAGAAAGGATTTTATACTAAAATGCATTTCACTGGCATACAGAGGAATTCTAGTGTAGAACTAAACACCACTTATATTCAGTGTAAGGTGGCATAAGCAGGGGAGAGTGTCAGGCAATTATAACTGGCTACATTTGATATAAAGAACAAAGTATCACTGAGAATGGTTTTGTATTATTGCAAGAAACTGTGTTTCTCCTGTCTTCCTCTCCTTGTTCAACAGCGTGTCATGAATCCACTAAACATTGAGTTGTGATGAATTGTAGCTAAAGTGAAGAGTATCTCTTGGTCCTAAACAGATCCCCCCTTTTCAGCTTAAACCTGTGTTATGTCTTTTTTATGTAAGGATGAAACTGCAGAAGCCTTGAAGAACTGACTGGTAATTCAGACTTATGGAGAGCCGTGTCGTCAAATGGAAATACATACTTATTGTCATTAAAAATCAAACAAACAAAAAAAAACCCCTTTCTTTGCTCAAAAGTTACTCTTTGTGTGTGCTTACATGGGAATCACTAGCAGCTCATTTATCTTCCCCACAGCTTTTATACGTAATTTACATTATTTCCAGAAGCACATTTGCAACACCTAAAATTCAGATCTCAACAACACATCTTTCCCACCACAAATGCACTTCCCAGAGCGGCACACTAGGGGGGACTTCTCAGCTGCTGCAGAACACAGTGGAAAATTACAACGCACTCAAAAAAACCCTGGCCTTTCTTACACCAATACAAGCATTCTGCTTTATAGGAAGCCTAAGAATCAGAACATCTGCTCAAAACCGGCAAGCTCCATTTAGAGCTCCCAGAGTACTCTTCCCATTTCCTTTTGTGTCATTTTTAACGCTGGCAAAATTAGTAAACACAGCACAAAGAACTGGAACCAAGAACATCTGAGAAAAGCTTCACAGATCTGTACAAGGAAGCCAAGAAACTCGTGTTACTGTGCCAGTTCAACACCAACACATTCACACGAATAAACCTTTGTATTTCTGACAGGTAGGGATTAACCACAGCCATCAACTAGAAACAGCACAGTCAGACGTGCAAGGGTTACGTCTCGTTACAACAGCACAGATCCTGGACCCCTCAGCCCTAACCTCCAACGGCTGCCTACAGTGTTGACAAGATCAGTCAGCAAAGTCATCTCGAAGCTCGCTTGGTTTCTGGCTTCCAGACCATATAATTCATTTTAGTGCTGACACAAGTGACAAGGCACAGCACCGACACAAGCGATGCCACAGAGTCTTCAAAGAATTTACTGCCTTGATCAACTGCATCTGGATCTCAATCTGTAACCTAGTTATTAAAGGAAGTCTGTAATGCCCTCAGTGTCATCATAAATCCTCAGCACCATCCCTGATTGACTGCTTTCCTGCCTTGGAACTATACAAACCACACTAAGTTTTGAAAAGTAACAAGTTGGCTTATCTTGGAATCAGTACTAATGCAAATAGATCTGACTGCAGTATCTGGAAACGAGATGTAACTAAATGACCTCAGCACCCAAATGTTAAATTGACAGTTTTGGACGTTTTTTTTCTTCAGGAAAAAAGGACCCCCATTACATGCAAATCTGTTCAAGTATCTAACCTTAAATTCTTTTTTTTTTTTTCCTCTCCTCAGAGATGTTCTAGTGTGCATTACGCTGATCGTCTTATATGAGCTGCAGAACATCTTTAGAGCATGAAACGGATGTGTAGAGAGATGAAGTGTCTATCTCTTCTGAATTCATGCTGCTAAGTTGTTCATTCAGTTTAGCATCATCTAAGCGAGTCAAAGTCTTAGCAAAAAAATGAACAAATCACCATATACTTAAAATAAAATCCTTTAGATCAAAACTTTACACATTGGTAGTTTCCTCAGGAAACCTGACCACCACCTTGATATCCTGTGAAATATCTGGAAGTAAATCTGACCTACAACTTTCTGGAAGTCGGGCAACAGAGTAAGGCAAATTTCAAAATAAATGTTAACTCTTCACTTGCTCTTGAACACTCAGAACGTTTATCTATTTCCAGGATAAAAACACAAAGTTCCTTTAAACACATCCATGGGTTCCCATTTGCACTCACAGTCACTGATATTACATGTCGTGCGAGCTGAACTGCCTCCGATATATGAAAAATGTACTTTCCCCAAGACATCTAGAAGCACTGTACGTAATTGCTTCCTCATGCCATTTCCAACCACATTACTACAGGCTTGTCTTATACCTGGAAAGCTTTTGCCAGTGTAGATGTATGAATAAAGATATGCCAGTTATTCCACATCCCCCACCTTGAAGGGAGACAGCAATTTTTATAGGTGTAGCTGAAACCAGTTCCCTGAATTGAGTAAAAGCACAGCAACAAAAAGGATTTCTTTATTGGTGTAAGTACAGCGTACCTCTATAGGCACAACCATGTCAGCTGAGGAAAAGGAGACTACGTCCCTGATCGGTAGGACTGGGCCACAAAGACTTTTAAGAGTAGACACGGCCAGACTTGCACGAGATGAATAAACCAATCCTCTTCCACCTGCCTTTTTCTTCTAACTCCCTACAGCCTGATCCTGTACTTTTTGTGCAATTATGACTTCCACTAGCTGACAAGTTTCTGTTGTCATTAATTTCCGTCAGTGAACTCTGAAGGAAAACACTAATACAGACTTCAGCCTCTTAAGAAGCACCTCTCTTCTCCACTTGGGTAGTGGAATTTTCAAGGGAAGTCTATCAGTTATTCATGGAGAAACTACAGCTAAATAAAGGAAAATTCACTGTAAAACGTTTTGCGGGCTGCAGAACTTGCAAGGAATCTGTTTTAATCTTTGCAAATCCTTCTGGATGTAGCGCAATCTCTTAATTTAAAACAAGCCATAAATCCTAAAATGCAGCCCTGCACCTACGGCAACGACTGGGTATCTGGTAAAGGTCATATTCTTACATCAAGTATTTTTCCATCATTAATTAGCACCAGAAAGATTTTTTTTTTTTGATGAACCAAAAGATACTTACACAAAAAGAGCAATTCCAGTATTAGCCATGGCATAAGAAAGACCAAGGATGCCACTACCCACAATAGCATTGCTCAGATTAAATACTGACATTCCAAACGAAGTAGTACCCGGATGCTGAGAAAAGGGAGATAGGTGATAATTAATATAAAGTTATTACTTATTTCAGAATTAAAACAAACATAAATTTGGCACGAAAGCTTTCCCCCTCCCCTCCTTGTTTTTTGAAACGTCACTGCTATGTACTTACATATTGAGTTTCGTATTTCTTCTTTCCGAGATTGGAGTCGAGCAGGAAATTTTGGTTTTCTGGATCGATATCCGCATAGTGGCTGTAAGAAACATTGCATCATCAGCGACCATCACGGGCACGGTGAAAATGCGTGTTCACCTCCCGTTCATCATTCCCAAGCGGCTTCAAGCGGGAAACGAGAAGAGCACGGGAGCCGCCCGGGGAAGACCCACCCGCCACCTGCCGCTCCGCCCCAGCACACAGCGTGCCGCACGCGTTGCCGCCCGCTTCCGCGCTTCTGGAACGCGTGTCAACACGCCGACGCCTCCAGACCCCAAGCCGCCTTTTTACACGAGGGCCGGGTTGCCGCCCGCCCCCCGGGGGAGCGCCCCCTCACCTCTTCATGGCGGCCGGCTTGGTGGGGTAGGGGTAGCTGAAGTCGTTGCTGTTGGAGCTGTAGCTGCTGCTGTCCTCCTCGGGGGAGACGCTGAACTTGCCCATCTCGGCGCTGCTCATGGCGGCGGTGCCGCGGGGCTCGGCGGCCGCTCTTTTGTCCTTGGCGGCGGGGCTCGCCGCGCCTGCGGAGGTGGGAGGCGACGTCAGTGCCGCAGCGGGCGCCGCGGCCCGTCA
>VZTL01031662.1:0-17332 GCA_013400535.1 Scopus umbretta
TTTTTTTTTTTTTTGCAAAGCAAGAGCAACTCCAAAGCAGTATTCCCATCACATCTTTTAAGGGTCCTCAAATTTTAAACTGTTTTAAAAAAAATCCTTAATCCATACCCTTTTGACTTAGGTATGAAGTCATAACGGCAGCCTCTATTCCCGATGTTAAAAAAGCAGGAATAATTATAGGCAATACACAGCCATGAACAGGACAGAAAAACAAGATGAGAGAGACATTGTTCTCACTTGCATTCGCCTCAGAAATCTGGCTGAAGCCTGAATAATGCTCACTGCAGTCAAGCCAGAACATGCTCCCTAAAGGCAGATGACTTGGAAAAGCAAACTGGCAATTCCTGACAGCTGCTTCTTCAACAAAACACAGCAGAGCTTTTCCATGTAAAAGATACCGAGCAAGCAAAAGGGATGTAGCAACATACTTCTCTCAAAAACACATCCGTTAAGTGCGTCCCCTTTGGGGGCACTCGGCTTGTATAAATCACCGAGACTCCACTGCTCCAGAGATTGCAAGGGCTTGTGACTTAGAGCAAGACCTACCCCTGAAAAGCAGTCAGCCTCTGGCATTACAACCCAGTTGTTTACAAGCATTACCAGTCAGCAGGATACATAGGCAGCTATAAAATAATAACATTCGTCTGATTAATTTGAAATAGCTTTTCAGAGAGCAATGCAGGCAGGTTCAGAGCAGCATTCCACCTACCTACCAAAAACAGCAGGGCATAAAAGTTATGTTTATCTCCAACAAGCACCAGCAGAAGATGAAAGTAAGCAAAGCACATGACAGAACTTGTCTGTCTCTGACTGAGGGAGCGTAGAAAAATCTTACCCAGAAATGGTGTGGACTGAGAATGTTCATTTCACTTACTGCATGCTCTCCCATCACCTCGGGCTGCTCTGCTGCCGCATGGAAAGGCCACATTTTCCTACCTAGAGGGGTGCTCATCCATTGTGAATGGCAGAAAGTCTGACTTCAGCATGACAGGTCAAGGAGGAAGCTCTTACCTCAAGAGATTACTTCGCCTTAAAACATGCTCTGAGTCACGGCAGACACGTGCCGAATCCGATGTTTAGCCTGAGAGGACATGAGCGCTTTATGGAATGCCGTGACAACATGACCGTTCTAAAGTCATTTTTCAGGTAATCATTTTTCAAGTAACCATGAGCAGGTCAACTCTGGCAGCTGCAAGGGACAAGTTGTCAGAAAAACTTGTAGTGACACAAATACAACTCCTGTGCTTCAGTCTGAAGCTCTGCTGAAACAAAGTCAGCAGCCCCAGCCATCCGTCCCGTCCGTGAACTTGTTCACTTTTTGACTTTGCAACAGATGGCAAGCAGTTGTGTAAGGGAAAAAGTATTGCCAGATGTCATTCATGCAACAACGCGTTCACCTGGGAACGACCGAGCACCACCAAACCTACTTCTGTTATGAAAAAAACAAGAGGCCAAGTTGCCAATCTAGAAATGGTGTGACCTGCAATTTCTTTAAAAGCCATCAGTGGGATTTTGTAGACAATCAGGTGCACTCACTCAGTGATGTCCAGAATCATCATCACACGGAGAAACTGAAGTCGGCATAAGCTGTCACAAACATGAGAAAGATCACAGAGGCAGAAACACAGCCCCCTCACAGGGAGGGCAGGATTGGCACAGGAACAGAAAATGCTGGTACAACGTCCTTCTCCACCGGTCCTTGTGCTCGCCTGTACGTAGCATCTTTTTATACAGCGTTCTCCACAAAACTTCACGTCTAAACAAAATACAGCTACAGAGAGAAATAGCAGCAGTTAGGAGGCAAGGTAAGGAAGAGATTATTCAGTTAGATTTGAAGTGATTGGGGAAAAAGAGTGAATACACAGTAAGGTCGTTCTAATGGCAGGAAATGCAAAGGCGGCTCTATTTCTATGAGTAGCAGTATTGCAAAGGGACCCAGAAGGTTTACTAGTGGTATTAATAGAAGCAGAAAAAGAAGAAAGACGAGGTTTGGGATAGGGACAGAAGCAAATTCACACATCATTTTTATTAGTAAGTGTAAGAATCTCAGCAAGAACTTTTAAGGAACGGCAAGCTGAAAATTCATAAATGGTAAGGTGGACACTACAGTCAGGGTGCTAAATAATTGTGTGCTGGACTAGGACAAAAGCAGCTATACAGCTTTACCTACGAAACATTGTTGACTAATTCATATAACAGGAACACTACAAAAGCAAACAGAGACTGCACAAAATTCAGTAACTGTGATCTGTCTGACCAACAAAAAACCTGGGAAGTTTTTATTCGTGAAAGAAAATAGATCTACAGACACAAGGGGTACACAGTAACGATCTGAGGAAATACGACAATTAAATATGGCTGCTGTCAGTACGCAGCATCGAGAACGCCTAGATTAAACTAGATTATATTCCAAAGATATAACTGTATGGCCTTATAACTGCATGTAAGGTTAATAACCCTCACCAATTTAAAAAAAAAAAAAAAGTCCAGTCTGAACTAATTTAGATTAACATCACTGCAGTCATTGGATATCATTACTCCTTTTTCCCATACATTTATAGAGTCTTTACTGGAAATATCTCATTTTCTGCCTCCTACTTGCAACAGTGGTCAAGTCACCTATGTATTTTTTTCTGAATAAACTGAGGTTTACCTCCACATTAGCTTTGCTCTTTCCTTCCCAGCCTTGTATGCTTGCAAAATTGTAAATATCCATCTGGGAGCGTTGACCCACTCAAGTATAGGCACTATTCCAAATGGCAATCCACACTTTACACAGGAGTAACACACAATGTGATACTCTTCTGCCTCCGTTTATTACTTCACTTCGTAGCTACAGTTTCACACCAGAAACCTGTAAGTTGTTCATGACACACTTTTCCATGACACCGCACTCTACAAGACAGTTTCCTAGCCTGGAGCACGTATTCCTACACCTGTCTGTTGTTTCTATCCTATTTTAGCAAGACAAGTTGTTACTGTATGTTACTGTAAGAATTCAAACACAAGATAAACTGAATCATGACCACAATGGCAATCTCAGTTATTTGCCCTGAAAGCAGAGTTTTGTTGCTGAATTAATTATCCACTGTTGGCACCTGGAATCTGTAATAGGGTCACCTTAGTTGAGGTGCATCAAGTGTGTTCCTCAGCTGGTGGCTGAGGAACACACTTGATGCACCTCAACTAAGGTGACGTGTTAGGCTTCGTGCCCCTGACTTCTCATATTCCTGAGCAATCCACTTTTTTTCAATAGCTCTGTATTCTGCTGTTTAAGCCAAGAACCCCAACTGCCCTCCATGGTGATATGTTCTTAGGGGAATAAACACAGCTGGAAAAAGAAATAAATTTCCATCGCCGACCTGCCAGAACAGATGCTCTTGTGTTCCATTCCAAAGATGTAAATGGCAAGAGGGAGGGCAGCTGTTGCTGCAGCTTTTGCAGCATCCCAAGGGACCCTGAGGTGGTACAAAGGGCCTGCCCTGACTCCCGCTGCTATTAAAAGCAAAATGCAGTTTCTCACATGAGGTAGTTAAGTAGCTACAGCAGGAGCTGCGCAAACATTCATAAAAAAAAATGCTTTTCCACCACCGCAATTAGCACATGCTCTGGAGAGAACTGTTGCTCCTCTACTGCAGTGTTAGAAAGGAAAGGCAGGAGGCAAGCGTCCTGCAGGGAGGTGATCTTTCATGGCAACAGAGGCAGCTGACATCCACCTCCTACATGGCAAGGATGCTGAAAACAGTTTATTTGCACTACATCTGTGTAAGCACGGGGACTTCAAATAGCAGGCAGTATCACTGACACCAAACTGCACTTGAACACAGCTAGCTATAGGTAAATACCATTCCTCCTGAGCCATACCTCCTCCCCACTGAGCAGGCAGGCGTTCGACCCATGCTGAAAACACTCCTAGCCTGTGGGCTGCTGACTTCCGAGACAAACTGCACACCCTCTGTGAACACAGGGAAAATAAAGACCCTCTTTCTTAGGCTCCTCACTATTCCATAAAGCTGGTCGGTGAAAAGACTGGCAACAGCCAAACTGCCCAGGTGTTTTAAAAGACTTTTAACAAGTTCAGGGTCTCTGCTGTCCCCTGGGTTTAGTTTCGAGCTTATATATGGAAGACGAAAGATCCATTATTTGTTTTCTTGCTTGAAAGTTGCAGTCAACTACGCCATTCAGAACTGAGGCTACAGGGGTCAAGCCACAAAAAAGAACACTACATTTCTGGGAAGAAGTTCTAGGATAAACAAGGCTGTACAAAAGGCAGATGCTCAAGCGAGCAAAGTGAATAAATTGTGTTGGAATACAGTTCTAGTCAAACTAATTTAGAATATAATGGAAACTTTGATATCGATCTGTTGAAAGGGAACCACTCTGCACTTATCTTCCCTAATTAATTCCATCAGGCTTCCTTCACTAAAAATACTCTCCTTCAAGATTAAAAGCAGAAACACCTCATATGTTGCTTCAAAGCAGTGGAACAGGCAGCATGGAAATGCTTATTCTTCAATGGCAAATTCTCATGTGAGCAATTCCAGACTCTTGAAGGTCTCCACTATGAAGCCGCTAAACAAATGTAAATAGTTGGAAAAAAGTACAGCCCCACAGAAATAACAGTCCAATTGATGGAAAAGTAAGATTATCCAAGAAGCAAGATCAGCTGAAGTGCTTCCAAAGGAGCAGTTTTGCTCTGAATATTATAAGTTTTCTTCACTACTACATTAGAAGAGTCCTTTGATCTATTTTGACCTTCTGTATAGTACAGACCACATGAGAGTTTAAAAATGATTGTGTTCTTGAAACTGAATTATTTTTAAAGTATCTAAACTTGATCTAACTACTCATCAGTGGAGAATTTTATGTAGCTTCAGTGTTAATTAAGTTCCCTGTTAAAACATAAACCCTATTGAAGGTTCAAGTACATCTGTTTTTCTACCACTAACTGCTGGTTATCCTTGTCCGATAGATTCAAGGACTCCTGTTACCCCATTTTTTCCAGCGTCTACCTCACCTCTCTGCAATCTAGACTCCTCAAACTTTAGCAGTGTCTTTATACTTCCCAATTCTTGTTGTCCATCTCTAATCCCTGTCCAACTTGCCAGTACCCTCCCTAAACTGCTGACAAAGTAACTTACGCAACATCAATGTAGGACAACCGTGGAGGTAGCGTAGCCATCATACCCTTCATCCACATTCATTCATGCATTCACATACAGAATCTCCAATGTTTATGATATTGTCCTGAGCATTTTACAAGGTATTTGTCATTTGCAAAAACAAACAAAAAATTGTGGGGGGGGAACAAAACAAAACACAAGCATAGATCAGAAAGCAAGCAAGCATTTATTGTACCTTGTCAAGGTCTCATGAATGTCAATGAAACTTTGCCAATGTGTGACTTTCAAAGAATTTTCTGTGCATTGGTCACTCAGTGGGCATGGCAGTCAGATACTAAAACTCATCATCCAACAAGAAGTCCTACATGGAAACAACTTTTGCTCCATTCTGCTTTGTCAGTTAAAATAATGCCAACACTTAACATGCAAAAAAATTAAAACAGAAGACTGCATCTGAATGGACTTCAAACTTTCAGACTAATATTAACATCACCATTAACAATAATAATAACAACAATTCAGCCCCTAAAAGCAATTAGGTACGCCTTCAGGATCAATCAGGCTTTTGTATCACTGAACACTATTTTTCTGAATATGTTTAAAAACACCCCACCAAACAAAACCCAAAAACCTCAATCAAAAGCTTCTCTTCTACCAGTTAAGACACTTGATTAATTGTTGTCTGGAAGAAAAAATAAAGACAAGACTCATAGAAACCAATTCAGATCTGGCAGGACTGCGTTCTTGCTGTCTGTAAATCGAGAATTTCTATATATTTTATTTCAAATTTATCTTGTTAAAAGTAAATCTTCCTATCTAGAATAGATTTTTCACTCCATGTGAAAGCAACATGCTGAACGCCTTCTAGCTATATTTTCACTGAAAAACAAAACTAAACGGTTCAGACTGGGCTCCTATACAGCTACTGCTGGCACGATACCAACATTCAGCAATAATGGAATTCAAAGAATGCCCAATTATGAAAATGCTTTAAGTCCAAGAACTTCCGATATTGCACTGAGGAAGTTAGGCATACCGTCAAAGAAAAAAAAAAAAACAACAACAAAACAAACCCAAAACATCTCAAGTAATCAAGTTGTATTTCTGCTTTTATTTAAATAAATTCAAAAAAAATACTTATAGCCAATATGTACATATTCAATCCAATTACTCTTCAAATCCTCCTGGTTAATAAAGAACAGATTCTTACAGTAACTATGAGAAGTCCTTACAATGAAGCATTGTACTTTTGGAAAGGCGATTAAATGTCCGCTAAACATTTAACCAGCATTCCCAAATCCACAAGAGAACACTGTTCCTATAATATGGTATTCCTCCATCTCCCCCTGAAGGCAGGAGCATTTTTAGAACATGAACTGCTTTCCAGATATTGAAACCACCTAGTAATGGGTAAAAGGGCATTTTATAAATATGGCAAATTGGATCATTGATTTGAAAAATTGAAGACAGGTTTTATAACAAAAGTTTCATTCAAGTCACAACATTGCTCTTCCGTTTTTGGAAAACATGTTGGCACTGGAAAAATCCAATTTCTATCCGAGATAGTAGCCAAACAGAGGGCTTTTGCAGGTAAATTCACTTTGCATCTTTAAAGTCACACATAACTAATGCATAAAATGCTTTGAATTCAAACCTTTTGACTCTTCTTCCAAATACTGCTAGTCTTTCTGTGCATCATTTCTCAGTCAGACATGTCTTCTGAATTAAGACAGTCTTTTATTCTGTTGCTCCCTTCTTAGAGCCGATACGATCTGTGTTTTCAGGTAAATGCACTCCCATGCTCTGTAAAATGTTAGAGGTGGGTCCTGCCAGTCCCGACTGAGCACTATAGGATTCAAGCAGGTTAGCTACTAGGTTCATATCCACATCAACTGGTGTCAACTCAGTATCTTCAGCTCCAGAATCAGGGCCAGCATTCTGAGACGCAGTTGCATGAACAGAACTTGCCTATAGTAAGTATAAAGAAAAAGTTTTACCAAATTGTGTACGTGGGTTTAAAAAAACAAAAGAAACAAACCAGAAGAGAAACGAAACAAGGAAGCAGTTCTGCAGCCAACAAAGTTCAGTATGTTCCACACTGTCTTGACAGACAGGAATTCAGTCGCCAATGCTCATGCCAGTTAAAAATCATCACTTTCCATTACACAGATTAAGTTCCAAGAGAAGGACAGAGAGGGTTACTGAGTTCTGGCTCAGCTTCCTAGGGGAGTAATCTACTACAGGAACTCAAGAAAGCGAGCTGGGGCTCCTTGCCTTTCTACTAGAACAGGGTAAAACAGGGAAAGGAAACTAAGTCTCGGAAACAATGTGCAACTTAAAGCTTAGCTAAGGTTGTTTCTCCACCCCGCCCCGCCCCCCAAATATACCGTGGTACAACTTCAGCACATTTTGCTTGCACGTCGGCCTATTTTTTTTTTTAATAATTAGTTAACGCATGATCAGAAGACAGAAGTTTTTGATCACGTTACAAAAATGACCAATTTTAGCATATTTCCTCTTTCCTACTAAAGCTCTCAAAACTATTATGCTACAAACTAGAACCCAAGGCATACTTACCCCTTTCTTTTGGGCGGTGAAACTTTTACCAACGTTGGTGTGTGCCAGTTCACGGTCCATCTCATTCATATATGACTTGAGACTGCCTATAAGCTCATTAGGTGATACCTTCTGGTCTTGCCTTTGATTTTCAGCATCTAAGTCTTCATCATCCTCATCTAAGTCTTCATCATCCTCATCTGAGAAGTCAAACTCCTCCTCTTCATCCAGATCATCAGAATCCAGCTCTTCCGAGTCTGCCCCTACATATTATTTTATGTCAGTACAGATAGTAAACAAATCAGCGCGGTGTCCATGGGTGATCAGAAAACCCAGGGAAGCCAAATAACCGCAAGATATTCTGACAAAAGAAACAAAGAAGCAATCTCACCTAAAATTCTGTCTAAAGCTTTTGTAAAAGAATCTACATCAAAGGTAACATGGGATTCATCAGATGACCTGAAATATAAAAAGATTTTTAAACAAATAAAACTTTCATGCTTGTATAAGCTTGACACAGGCATAAACCATATGGCATACTGATGTCTCTCAAGCCTAGATTGAAGTTGGGACATTTGAACTGACCGTCTTGGAAGTGCTTAGAAGTCTGAGGCCTGTATGAATTAGAAATAAAACAGCAGTGGAGAAATTGCTGGCGTGAAAGAGAAAATAAAATCAACGACTTTAATTGTTTGTGGCGGTCAAACAAAAATTGCACTGAGGACAACCAAAATAAGCATGCCTGAATCCTTCTGGAACAAAGGGGTGGTGTTATACCTTAGACAAAGATTTAAAAAGCTGAGAATCCCTGAGGTGTCCTGCCTAGAAGGAACACTAAAGGCTTCCTTCTGGTCTCTCTTAAAAGGCTCAGTGGTTTGCCTTTTGTTGTTGTTTTTTTATTTTTTAAATAACTGAAAAAACCCTAAATTATAATTCAGACATTGATACCAACACTAATTTAAAAGGATCAAACAGTTCCGAGCATAAACCGATTAGACCCTTATACACTTGGTACAGCTTACACAGCGTTAGGTTTTCTCAATATCAAAGCTATTAAAAAGAACCTGGACAATATGCTACTACCTCTTTGTTTTTTGAAGTTAAAGGCCTGTCCACGCAACATTCACACACACTTTCCTAACTCCAACAGTTAATCTAGTGGCATTCTGCTGTTGTCCAAATAGTTAAGTATCTTCAGTTAGCACTTTTAGTATCTTCAGTTCCCACTTCTTTGTTGGGAACAGTAAGAGGGATCCACAGTCACTTGTTTCTCCTGTTTCTAGGTGTACAGTCCATGCTTCGGTAGTGCAAAAACAGGGCCAGTGTATTCAAAACTCATCTACGGGAAATCTGAATACAGCTGTACCACAAAAATCAACAGTCTTAATTCACAGATTCCCTCAACTTAGGTTTCATTTTTATTTCTGCACAGCCTCATCAGAAGAATCTTAGCAGTCTAAATAGTTAGTCCCTCAGGGCAGAAAATTTTCAGCACAAATGAACTTGAGATGTACGTTTTAATAACAGTGCTAAGAACTATGGCAACAAACAGTAAGCCTTCAACTTAAAAGGGTTAAATTTTTTTTTAAAAAGCAAACTTAGTAAGAGTGCTGGAAAAGAGCACAACTTCCAGCATTTTTACCTGCACCAGTGTCAGAGTGGTCACCAAGTTGGTTTAAAAGCAACTACATATTCACTACTAACATGGGTTTGGTTCAGGCCTCTGCCAAGTGGAACACTTTCAAACTTTGACTCGCTGCATTACAGAATCAACCAAAGGGCTGCAGCAGAATGAAAACACATTCCACACCAGACACTGAACTTAAAAACACTACTACCATGGCATTTCTGCTCCTTCGTGTGTTGAGACTTTGGATACAAAAGCCTTCACACTTTCAGCAACTGTTTCCAAGTCATATTTCTGCTCTTCCTCATCTGAGGCAGGAAGGGACTCATTTCTTGCCTCCTTCAGCATCTGATCCAGATCATCTGGTGTAATCTCCAGCCAACTGTCATCTGAAAGAATAGAGGCCACATTTGTTATTCTGCACAAGTCTGTTAGCCCAGAAGGCCCAATCCAGACGGTTGAGAGTACTGCTAGTGTTTTGTAGCTTATTTTTGCACTGTTAAGTTTTCATGCTGATACCGGATAACACAGGGTATAAAGTAGTGAGAGGCTGAAAAGAAGAGTGTTCAGATTTCATTTTACTACTTTAAAACTCTGCTTTATACGCAGCTTCAAACTAGCAGATACCATTCTAGTCACAGATAATCCTTCTGCCACTAAATGAAGGAAGAAAAGGCTTACACTATAAAGGGGGAGCCAATCCAACCTTCGACTATGATCATTAACACTGAATGTTGGATTTGTGTGCTACTGCATCATTCGGAAATACAGATGTGACCTGTACTGCACAGTGGCAAGAACTACACTTCTGTCAAATGAGGGGGAAAAAAAAAAACCAAACAAAAACCCCATTATATAAATTTTATGCTGATCTTACATTGACCATCAGAGTAGACCAGATAGCAATTAACTTTATATTGTCAGTATCGTAATTGGCTTATTTTTATAAAGTGTTTAATACTTTCCATCTGGTAGACAGCTAAGACAAAGTGCTTGATCTGGTGCAAGTATGCGTGGTGTTACTGATCTAGTGGTATCGAACCAGCAACAGGATGGCCTGTCTTGCCAATTCACAG
The DNA here is from genome assembly GCA_013400535.1 of Scopus umbretta. Lineage (NCBI taxonomy): Eukaryota > Metazoa > Chordata > Aves > Pelecaniformes > Scopidae > Scopus > Scopus umbretta. The sequence goes on from VZTL01031662.1 coordinate 10,383, forward strand.
CCCCAGGCTTTGCGGCTTACACAAATGAACTGGATGCCTCAATCTTCAACGACGGCCCACGAATAACAGCTCTAGCAGTCACAGGATAGGAGGCAAACGAAGTAGATATAGAGACGGGTACAGTGCTGTGAACATTTACCCTCTCCCCCCCAATAATCTTTTGTGATGGGAATAGTCCACCCCTCCATCCTGCTCACCATCCTCTGGAGGAAGACAAGCTGCTTCTCTCTCAAGTTCCTTCAAATCAATGGTTGTTGTCTGTAGCAATGTCAAGATTTCATCACCTGGGTTTACTTCACCAGAGCTAGAAGAAAAAAATTAAATTTACTGAAATGGATTTTTACTAGCATTACAATGCCAACGGCATCACACACTCTACATGAAGGTTTTCACTCAAATTCCTCACTATTCCTTCTGTGCAAGTACATCAAAATATAAGTGAATTTGGGGGAAGTAGCAGAATACTGCACAGATAGTATTAGCCAAAACAAGACACAGCCAATCACTGTAATTCCTTGTTGGTGGCTCCAAAGCCAATTTCTCCTGTTTCTTTTATTCTTTATACTTATTTTATCTTGGTAAACATTAGGATTGCCAGATCCCAAACGCTACAGACTGGAAAGTCAAGCAACTAACAGTCAAGATACTATGAGCTGGCAAACCCTCAGATATTTTTGCGATGATTTATTTTTTGGATTTGATCTTTTGGAGAAATCTACAGCCAGCTGCCTGTCTTGAGTAAAGCAGACAGATTACTCCGTGTTTATTATTCACTGGGATTGCTTTTCAATGAAACTTTTAAACAATTTCTATAGCCAACCAACCAAATTATGTTTTTCAGTCACCTCTTAACTCACTTGAACAGCTTAGCATTTTACAAAACCAAGATAAATAGTTACTCAAGCAATAACTTCTATTAGTAGAGAGTATTCTAGAGGAATTAATAACATAGGTGCTGTGGCTAGGACATGTGGGTAAATGCACAAAGGTGAAAAGAGTTCAGGGTTTTTGTAACGAGTATTAAAAAAGGTAAAGTACTTGTAGGTACTGTGTACGATTACTCATGAATTTCAAGTAGCTCTTACCTTTCTGGCTTGGTAACTGACTGCTGGAAGTAATCTTCTGCCATATGCAACAGTTCCAAGTACTTGGCAGACCCTTCCATTTCTCCCTATTTAATGCAAGTCACAAGTATGAAATCTAAACAATTCTCCCTCCCTTTCCTTTTCACAGTCAGGCTCCATAACGATGGCTATCTGCCACACAGAAATTTAGTGCTGAGAGAATCAAAACAAGTAATACTGCTTGGCCATGTATACTTGGAACAGAATACAAGAAATGGGCATATGGTGTTTTCACAGTCCAATACAAATAAAAGTCTTATGCTGCAATATCATATGGTGTACACTAAGAACAATCAAAGACAGTACTGCGATTCCCACGACAGGGTGGATTTACCATGCCCAGGTAACAACTGTACGGGGATTGTGAATGAATCTCTCAGTGTTTGGGAATTATCCACAGAAGTGGCATTGCAGTACTGTAAGATTACTCCCCTTTTCCTCTATTTAAAAGATATTAACCTAAACATTCGAACAGTTTTCCAATTTTATAACTGTCAACTAAGTAGCCAATTTATGTCCCATTTATGAACTTCTAATAAGTAGTCAAAGACATCTTTAAAAAAAAAAAAAAAAACAAACCCAAAACAACCCCCACTAAAACCACACAAAACAAAAAATACACTTACATGGGCCCAAATGGGTCCATGAGTGTTAGGTATAGATCTTTAAAAATATTTAATTCTAGAGGCATGCAAATGAAATGTAAAACAGTGAAAGCAGTTATATCGACACACAACCATATTGTGGTTTCCTTTACTCAAGTGTATTTCCCCTTTCTTTAGATGAATGAATTCATCTCCAAATCCTGCTTTTTCCTTTTTGATTTCCAAAAGAAATTAATTAATTTCAAAGGGAAACAAACTGCACCTATCTCCTTTAAAGACATTAATTCATTTTCTGTAGACAGAAGCATTAGATTTCTTGCCCTGCTGTAACTACTTACACAAGTTTAAGAGCTAAAACGTGTCTTCCCTGGTATGTTTAAAAGACACACACACACACAACTTCACCTTGAAGTAATTTTTTTCCTTCAAGCTGCTGAGGAATCTCTCCCACAGGGGACCGCTTAACACATTTCTCTTGGAATCAGGAGATACTCTACTGCACTTGGAGCACAAAATTTCAAAGCCATGAGCCTGTATAAGGGATGCAACAACAAGAGGTTGTCAAGATGTGACAAATTTAGGTGCACCTTTAAATAGCTGCATAAAGAACCGACTATGATCAAGCTCCTGATGCTGCCATTTGACAAGTAGGTGCCAAACCCTATGTCAGGTAGCGGTCTCTTGTTTTGGAAGTTGGAATCTGTCTTTCTGCAGCGATAATGGATCTCTGTGACTTTGTAAAGTTTCTCTACGTGGGCAAAGCAACCTAGAAGACAGATCTAGAGCACACAAGCTACTCCTCACATAAGCATAAAGACTTAAGCTGTATTTATAATCCATGGAAGTACAAGAGCGCTATATTCTGTAAAAGAAAACTCCCATGATACGTACTTCCAGAAAAATGGTAAATGCGGATTTGCTCGCATTTTTTCTGTACAAGCAGGCAACTTACAAGCAGTCATTTCTCAGACATACGTAAACAAGCAAGCTAAAGACTAAGTACAAAACACATAAAAAATAATTACCAGTTTCATGCCCAGTTCATAGGCTTTGTATTGAGGGTGAGATGGGAGGGGCAGCGTGTATCCACTGCGTCTATCGGGAGCAAACTTCTGCTGTACCAGTTGTGCGTACAAACACTTTGTGAAAGTAACCTGAAAACGCCAGAGCAGAAGACAAACACTGACTGCAGTGTGACTGTGTTGTGTACAGGCATCAACTTTCCACCAGTCTCATCTAAATTTTTTTTTTTTAAAGCACCCATATTACACACAATACCTGAGCCTGTATTCAAAACACATCTTAGATACGTTTGCCTAAGGTACGGGGCTGTTCAGATCTTACAAAGTATATTTCAAGCTGACGTCGCTAAATAAATGTGAACTTCGCTCAGTCTAAATACATTTAAAAAAATCCTCAGCATTCACGCCAACAAGGTGTATTTTGAAAAAAGTAAGAGCTCTTTTCAATTAACAAAACCAAAGCTGAGATTTCAAAAACAGTCCAGAAGTCTAAAATTTGACTCCGAAGCTTATTTTCAGGAGTCTAGGGGTATAACTCTGTAATGCAAACATATCAGATACAGCATGGCTTGGACAATGCTCATAAAACACTTCATAAAATAGCTTTCACAGAGCTGTGTAAGCACAGCTGAGAAGGTGAAAAGCCTTGGAATGAACAGGTAGGGGTAGTTAGGAGCAACTCCTTATGCTGGCTGGCAGCGCTGTCAAACTGTGCTGACCACAGAAATAGATCCATTTACAGAGCAAGCATTTCAGCAGAGGAACCATTAGCAGTAACCTCTGATTTCAGAAACACTTAACTCATGATTAGCCATTTGAAAGTCTAGCCGTGTCAATCTGAAGGCAGAAAAGCTATTCACGTAATGAACTGGAAATTCATGTCTAGCGTCAAAAGAAAAAAATAAATCAGAAAACATGCCATTTTAAAAATTAAATCCCCATATTTGTATCACTTGGCCACAGAACCTCTGTCAGTTACAGAACCCAATTACAAGACAAGTTGCTTTAAAAGGATCACTTACTACAGTCATCACACGCTCGTCCGGAGGGAAAGTTTGAAAAGAGCGACATGCTCGTAAATCTACAGGATCTCGCAGGTAAAAGGCCTGGACTGCTGCAGCCACCAATGAGGGGCGCTGCCTCAGCACTGCCACAACGCCTGCCGGAAGGTAGCAGTGGGCTCGGTGAAAGCTGGCCTGAATTTTCTCAGGATACCTGTATCACACAATAGCAACATAGCGTATTAAGTGTATTGCAAGCCCAAATCACTCCTTTTTAAATATTATTCACATTTTCACGTCAATATTAATCTATATTATGGGCCAAGTGCCAGAAGATTGTTCTAAACTAAAGTTAAAAATCAACTTACCTAACACCTGGAATGTCTGTTTATATATATATATATATTTTTTTTTATATATCTATACACACACACACGTGTGCGTGAATATATAAATATACGTGGCTAATAAAAATTTAATCCCCATGTCGGTAAGGCGAATCACTGTGAACCTGACTAACACATCCAGCTATACAGTATCCTTCACCGCACCGAGTGTAGAAGTCACCTGGCTCGCACTGTCAAATTGTTGCAAAAAAATTGCATACGGTGCTGAACACACCTGTGACAAGCTGATGCTCCGAAAAGCCTGCTGGTTCTACATTTTAGTTCACAATCCTCTTTCTCCCCCCCACAAAGGGCTCCTAAAGGCTCACAGAACTTTCAGATTCTTTCAGTACAAGAAGGGTGCAAAGGAAGAGTAACTCTTGTCGTTGTCAGGTGTGGCATCATAGCAGTGAACCACTTTCAGAGCCCCCAGAGCACAGTACAGCCTACAGGACATTGGTCTCCCTTTGTAGCAGAATGCCACAGAAAAACCTCTAGCTGGTGGTTTCTGAGAAAGAAGCAACTTTATCACATCTAACAGGAAAACAATTGACTACAAGGAAGCACCTCAGACAGCCCAGAACCAAAACTTACTGTTGCAGAAGACCAAAATACGACACCCACATACCCACTGATGCGTTTATACACTGCTGTTCTAATGGGTTCTGCAGCCAGGAACTCCTCCGAACGGCTGGATAACAGCGTTAAGGCCTGTGAGACTGTTGGACTGGCAGCAGATAGGTCGCATTCCTGCTCGTGAGTCTCCGACAGCGGAATGATGTGCAGTTCTCCTTTGTAAAAGAACACCTGGCAGACAGTAACGTTCTCATCAGATGGGATAAGAACAGTCACACGCTAAACAATGCAAAATTGTTTAAACACAGAAAATACTGAAGTACAAACAGAAAAATAATACAGGAAACAGGTGGTCGGGGGGGTTCTGTTGTTTTTTTTTAAAATGGGAGATAAGGTAAATACAGATGTCAGAGATCATGATCCAACCAGTAAATAAAACCCCCTATTTTAACTGCAACAAGTTTGGTCAAATATATCTTGTTTCCTTAACAACAGTAACACCGAAAGTTTCTCTTCAACTAGAGATTTGCTTCAGGAGAATCAGACAGCATAACCTAACTGCTGAAGAATAGGACAGGGACTAAAAAGCATTATTTCAGGGGCTACACCTGCCTTCTGTTGGGTCCCAAGCCTAAGAAAAGAACTGAACGTAACATTATCAACTCTCCCACTCCCTCTGTTCCTTCAAATGGAAGGAAAATACAGCACTGATAGTCCAGATACAGGTTTGCAATTAATTTTTGTGTTATTTTCTGCCCCTTTTCTTTGTAAGAGTCTTGTGGTAGGAAAAAAAAAAAATTTAAACAAATCTTTGCTAATGAAAAAGTAAGTTCTTTCCACTTAAATCCATTGCCAAGAAACTCAGCAACAAGAAATCCACAGCGAGGTGATCTGGCTGCAGACTCCAGGTGAAGGAGTTTGCTCATTAATTCACCTATGCCAGACCCAGTCTGTCTCCTTGCAGAGTCAGCAGCACTCGAGTCTTGAGCGTTCCCCAGTCTGAGGGCAGCAAACCCTCATGGCTGAGCATGCGAGAATATGGTAGAGAAAATCCAAGTGGCTATAGCACGGCTAGAAAGCTCAGATGGATCCAAGAGTGCTCCCTGAGGAGAGCAATATGGTATGTTTGTATTACACTGCCAAATATATTCCATAGTTCCACGCACTCCAGTAACCTAGAAAATGGAAAGCTGGCCAAACTTACTGATTTCACAGATCAGTCAATAGCACGACAGCCTCCACGTTTGCCACCATGAGTAGCGAGTTTTAAGAAGTTCAGGCAGCTCTGCATTATGGAAAGACTCTTAATGATTTATGTAGTTTAGCAGACATGGTGTTTTGGGTTGAAGGTTGGACTAGATGATCTCAGAGGTCTTTTCCAACCTTAATAATTCTCTGATTCTATGTGCAAAAGTCAGATCTAACTGAACAACACAGATTCACAGCCTAGCAGGCAGGTCTGTAGCCTCCCTATTTTTGCCATAGTCTCCACAGCTTTGCCATTAGTATAAAGACATATTAGTGTAAGAACGTTCCCTTTTTTCTTTCCCTCAACAAATCAACTCTAGAAGAACCACGCGGTATCTGTAACAATTGTCAGACATCCCTACGGCAGTTTCTCAGGACACGCTCACGCTATATAGCACTCTGCAAAAGCACGCAGAGCAGAATCGAGCATCGGAGGTTTCCAGCGGTTAAGTCTCTCATGCGACATCCACAGCAGGCATATAGCAGCTCATTAAAGCCAGGATGAAAACAGACTGTGCTGAAAAAAACCCCACGCTGTTAATTAAAGCAAGCCTTGAGCCCTGACCAAAAGTTTCTTCACTGGTAAGGGATAAATAGCGCTCCGGATTTTCAGTGGTCGCCAGACTAGGTAGAGAAAGAGAGAACTCAAACGGGTAAGCAAAAGGCCATCGTGAGCCACCTGCCAAGCGGTGCAGAAGTTTGACCCACCCGGTTGTCACTGTTCTCAGGGTTCAGCCACTTCGGGAGGAAATCAGCTGCTTCTATCAGGAGGAACTCCCCATCGTTGTCATCGACCCTGGCCAAGGAGAAACCCGTTTCTTACTANGTGAGTCCCGGCGGCCGCCGCCGCCCCGGTCGGGCCCCGCCGCCGCCCGCCTTCCCCCTCAGCCTGAAAAGCGGGGCCCCGGGCGGGGCGGGCCGGGTAAGGGCTGTGCCGCTGCCGGCGGTGGGCAGCGTGAGGGGAGCGGCGGCACCGCCTTTCTCCGCC
>VZTL01031662.1:17372-38002 GCA_013400535.1 Scopus umbretta
TGGACTTGACGAAGGGAGGGGTGAGGGAAGGTGGTTGAATCCCTCTTCCCGTCTCTTTTTGAACGGATGTGCAGGCGCTTTTTCGGGAGAGGTTTAAAAAAAAACAACCAACCAANTGCAAAAGTCAGATCTAACTGAACAACACAGATTCACAGCCTAGCAGGCAGGTCTGTAGCCTCCCTATTTTTGCCATAGTCTCCACAGCTTTGCCATTAGTATAAAGACATATTAGTGTAAGAACGTTCCCTTTTTTCTTTCCCTCAACAAATCAACTCTAGAAGAACCACGCGGTATCTGTAACAATTGTCAGACATCCCTACGGCAGTTTCTCAGGACACGCTCACGCTATATAGCACTCTGCAAAAGCACGCAGAGCAGAATCGAGCATCGGAGGTTTCCAGCGGTTAAGTCTCTCATGCGACATCCACAGCAGGCATATAGCAGCTCATTAAAGCCAGGATGAAAACAGACTGTGCTGAAAAAAACCCCACGCTGTTAATTAAAGCAAGCCTTGAGCCCTGACCAAAAGTTTCTTCACTGGTAAGGGATAAATAGCGCTCCGGATTTTCAGTGGTCGCCAGACTAGGTAGAGAAAGAGAGAACTCAAACGGGTAAGCAAAAGGCCATCGTGAGCCACCTGCCAAGCGGTGCAGAAGTTTGACCCACCCGGTTGTCACTGTTCTCAGGGTTCAGCCACTTCGGGAGGAAATCAGCTGCTTCTATCAGGAGGAACTCCCCATCGTTGTCATCGACCCTGGCCAAGGAGAAACCCGTTTCTTACTAGGGAAAGCCTCACCCAGTGCAAAAACGCCCGCTTCGAAACGCCATGCCCGCATTTCTTTCTGAGACGAAGAGGCGACCTCCCCCGTCAGGGAAGGCGCTGCCCCTCAGCGCCCCAGCCGCCGGGCCCCTCGGCGGGGCCCACGGCCTTGCTGCGGGCCGGTACCTGGCCGCCAGCCCCGGGAACTCCCTGGTGATCTCCCGGACGAGGTAGACGACGAACCACTCGTCCTCCACGTTATCCCCGAAGAGCGTGGTGCCGCCGAGGTGCGCCGGGGTCTCGCCTGGCCGAGAGAGGAGAGGCGGCTCAGCGCCCCGCCGGGCTCCCCCTCGCACGCCCCCCGGTTCCCGCCCGCCGGCTTCCCCCTCAGCCCCGCCGTCCCCCGAGGCTCACCCCGCGGCGGCACGTAGCGCAGGCGGAAGGGCTGCCGCTGCCAGATGTAGGCGGCCAGAAGCGGCGCGAAGCGCTCGGCGATCCCNCGTAGGTTTTGGTAGTTAGCTGCCGCCTGCCTCTGTCTCCAACTGCCGTGACTTTTCTTGTCCTTCTTTCCTGGGCGTCTGAACTTTGCCAAACCAAAAACCGAGCAGATGCCGGTTCTCCTAACTTGCCTGTGCGTAGTTCGGTGGCTGATCCTGTTCTAATTCCCTCTGGCTGCTCCTGTTCTAATTCCCTCCGGGGGGGGGGGGGGGGGGGAATGGCATCGTGTCCGCTTTTAGAGGGCTGTAGACCGATTCACTGCAACATTTGGAGTTCGAAGGATTCAGATTTCTAAGCAAAGGCCTTTAACTCCGTGTTTAGCCTAGAGTTAGTTTTGATGCCTGAGTTCTAAAGCTTCAGCAACAAGCGTTAGCCACCTAATAACAATAAATGAGCTCCGATATGGAAATTAGTGCATTCCTTGAAAAGCAGGGGAAAAACCCAACCCCCTGTAAAAGCTTGGGAACTCTCTAGATGTTTATTCTTATTAAGTAATGTCAAGTTCCACTTCTTCTTTTAGACAAGGACTTCCAAAACATGCCTTGCGGCATCATCCGCTGCCAGAACCACGGGCTGAGGTGTGCCCAGCGACACCCGCGGCTGAAAACCACGGCGAGATCCCCAGGTAGGTGTCGTAACGTAAAGTGAATCTTTGTCTGGAGACAGCGGCAAAACCAGGCACCTTCGTGTGGAGTTAGCTTCGCAGAAGTAATGCAGTTGGTAGGCTCAGGCTTTACCTCAGATCTGTGTCATTTCAGAACATGTTCTTCCCGTTTTGGACATGAGAAGAAGTGTGTAGCTGTGTTCTGTTCCCAGCTCGCAAATAACCCGGGCTGTCTAATTTTATGGCAGAAACAAGAGGAGAAAAAATACAAATAATTCTGGAGTGGTGTAGAATCGGGACTAGAAATAGTCTGCAGCTTAACTGAGCTAATTTTTGGAAAACCTGTGTTTTGCTTGACCTCTAGACTTCCTATGTCATTGAGATTATTAGGAGTTCCAGTTGTTATAATTACTTGTGTACTACAGCTTCTGCTTAAACACCTCTGAAGTACATATTTGCCCTGGGAAAACTCTGTCATTGCTAAGACCTCTTCTGACGCATCTATGCTTTTTTATACAGAAAGAAAAGCTTACTTATCCACTTTATTTGTCATTATGTATTTTTGGTTTCTTTTTTTTTTTTTTTTTTCTTCCTTTTTTTCCTCAACATGTGCATTTCAGGGAGTCTGAAACTTGGAAGGAATCAGATTACCCGTCTGTTACTCCAGCTGATCATGGGAATTCATGGTCTGCTAGTCAGCGTTACGTCGACACCTCCACCGACGACAGCTCCGTCTTCTCTTGCGGCTATGATGTGAGTAGAACGTAATCGTCCAAACCAAATGTAGCACAGTGAGTAGGAAGACATTTGAAATACAGTTGCAAACGCATTGCAGGATAAAAATGAGGATTGGATCTGCCAATAAATCATGATCGTGGTTATAGAAAGGCCATCTTTTTTACTACTTCCCCATCTTTCCTTTCTCTCGGATCAAAACATATGAGGCTCATATTATTCAGTTAATCTACATTTTCATCTAAAACTTTGGAAATGCAAATCATGTAACGCATAAGTGTATCTGTGCAGCATAATAAATGCTGTATTGTGGAATCCCAAACGTGAGTGGATGACTTTCAGACACTTGGTGTGAGTTTATCAAGCTTCTGCATACTTGTATGTTTCTCAAAACATAGTAAGCCCCTAAAACATGATTTTAATTTAGAAATACTTGTTTTATTCCCCATCTACAAAAACAAAGTGTGCTGTTGCTTTCTGTGAGCTGAGATGGAACTGGCTAGATTTATATTACCCAAAAGCCGATCCCATTTTCTAGCTACATGAGAACATGTAACGAAGGTCCTGGACGTTCTTCACATTCACGGTGTTTCACACCAGTCTGCATTGCGTTTCATTTTGCTGTTGTCTGTGGACATTGCAAGCAGCAAATGTTGCTGAATTGTATCCTTCCTGTTCTGATTTCTTTTACGTAAATTACTATGTCTTTAACTTAATATCATAACACAGATATTTCAAAATGTTTTAATAGTTCTTCTGTTGAGTTAATGTAAGCTTTATATGTAGCTACCATCACTCCTAACAGCAGTCTGCATCATTTCCAGAGGGAAATTATTTAAAGTTAATGTCTTTGTGTGCAAAAGAAGTAGAATTGTTTAAATCAGTCCCACTAAGCTTTAAAGAGTTAGCTGTCTTTTTCAATTATTAAAAAAAAGAAAACCAAAACGTGAAAAAAAACCAATTAAAAAAACCCTCCAAATGCTACTCACTTGGGATTTATTGGATAACTTTTCTTTCTAGGAATTTGATAAAGCTGCCACACAACAAGTTCAGGAAATGCTCAGACAAATTGATGAGCTTCTCTATGAGCAGAAAGAAAATGTGCATGTTGAGGGACTGCGGGAAGAATGCCACCAGTGGACATCCAACTTTCCTCATCTCAGGTGTTTTATGAATAGACTAACGCTAGTACTATCACGGAGTTATAGAAGGGTGGGGATGGAAACAGTTGCTTCTAAAACAACGTTAGTAGCAGGGTGATTTTATGCACTTATATGGTAGATAGAGATAAAAAGATCACTCTGGTAGTCTGCCTGCCGTTGTCATTAATAAACATTCTGCTGTCTCACGTTTGGTTCCTTGCTGGAGGGTTATTGCTCTTTGCAGCTGACTTGGCTTTAACGTAGAAAAATTCTCTTAGAAAAGATGTATGGTATAGCTAAAAGCCAGGTGCTTAAACGAATTAAAAAATCCTCCTACCCTAGTTCAGCAGTCCTTATGGCTGTCTGGAAACTTAAATTTTAAATCTTCATTACATGTACTTGAACAGTTTTGTCCATATTCAAAAGTCTTGCAATTAGCAGGGCATTAAAAAAAAAAAACAACCCACAAGCAAAATTTTCTTGATTTATTTACCTGACTCAAAGTGATCTGTACTAGGGAAAACAACTGATATCACCAAGAAAACCACATAGCTTCCCTACAGAATTTTTAGGATTTGCTGCTGTGTGTTCTTATAGTCTTCACTGTCTTAGACTATCTTATTGCCTTGACATTTATACACTCTACTATCTATTGACATTTTCTGATTCATTTATCCTTTGCTTTTGCCATGGCAGGGTTGTGGGGAAGCAGATAGTGATCCCCACAGATGAAGGGTACGGATGGTATTCAAGTTCACCTTCTGGCAGTTTAGGTTCCTCAGATGTAAGTTCTCCACGAGAAACAGATTCCAATGAGTAAGTACCAGTGGTTAATCCAGGCCTTACCGGGGTGGGAAGGTAGTTTTGTTGTCAGTGGACCGCAGTGATAGGCGTCTTAAAATGTGATTCCTAATTTCTTTCTGTTAGGCCGAGTTTTGAACACAGCACACTTCTTAATTTTCAACTAAAAGTAGTACGTTCGGAGTGGCAAGGATACGTAGCTGTGCTTGTTGCTAGCTACAGTAAACTGGTCAGTAAATAGAAATACCTTTGCTGCCGCTGACTTCTTAAGAATCTGTATGTATTGTTAACCTGGTTTTATTGTTAATTGTTATTTGTTACTGTTTATTGTTAATCATCTATTTAATTTGTATAGAACTTCAAAAATACAAAGCACTACGTTAGTACTTCTTTTATTATTAAGTGTTTTAGAATGTTTTTTACTCAGCTTTGCATTTTTTTCCTGAAGTTTCAAGTTCCTTAGCAAGAATTAAAAATAGCCAAACCAAAAGAGTTTTCCCTGTAATGCATAATTTGTTGGCCTCCCTACTGCTTGGCCTTAACTACCGTGTTGTCTCTCAGCTCACCAAGTGCTGCTGTTTGAAGTGGAATGACAAATTATTTTCATTTCTGCTTTCTGAAAACAGATTTAGTGTTTTTGGCAAGAAGGTACCGCTTTCTGTTACTCCCGTTCACAAAAAGGCTGACCGTTCCAAGTCTCCAACCTTGTGTTCTCCAGAGAGCGAAGAAGGTGAAGATGGAGTAATTGTCTCTGAAGGTGTAATGGAGGAATATTTGGCATTTGACCGCAGAGATGTGTAGGTATTGAATAGTAAGATAGCAACTAGTATCAGAGTCCTGGCGTTCCTGCTGTCAAAAGATATACGTATATTTCGTTTTGATGTTAGTTGATAAAGTATTATTTGATGAATTTTTCTCTAGAGAACTTTCAAAAGCCTGAGATTGCTAGGGCACCGGGAATTCTCCCAATCCATTTCCTAGAACAATTTATTTTGCTGAATTATTTTTCTGAATTTTTTTGTAATTTTTCATACTAGCTATTTTTGTGCCAGGCTTAAATAGCTCATTTTGTCGTAACTGAGAGCCTGCTATGTATTAACGTATTTAATAAAACTTGTTTAAATGCCATTTTTTTTATACTAGGTCAAATTCATCAAATTCAGCAGTGTGCTGCTCTGGTTTTGTACCAGCATTTTGGGTGGAATTGTACCTTTCCAGATCTTCAGTGGTAATTTAAGAATTAGAATGGATTTGGTGCTTGCCAAGAAATAATGACCACTATTTTTATCTTAAGAAGAAAGGATGGATTCCTTTTGCCCCTTTACTTTATTCAACCCAATAATATGAACTTACAGCCTGGGTGAGGTCTCTGGTCGGTACTGTCAGTTCCTAACTACTTAATCGGTTTTAATAAATAAAGCCGCTTAGCTGCGTGGACCATGAGATTCAAGTTGCTAGGTGGCTTGCTTTGACCAGGCATTGCTGCACCAAACAATATCACTGTCTCTCTAAAATAATGGTAGAAGTATTATAGCTTTTTCTAGTGGTATCTCCTTTTTTCATTTTTTTTTTTTTCCTTTCCCCCCCCGGGTTTGTAGCTTTTTGATGTTAAGTACTAATTCAGGGAGCAGATAGGAAAGCGGTAATAAATCTGCTCGCATCAGTATTATTTTCTCCCTTCTCTGAAGTTTCTTTTGGCAGATGAACATAAACTTTTTTGAGCAGTTGTCTTCCAGGTTTCACACTTCAGAATACCTCTTGCATTGTGGAAAAGTCTGCAGCAAAGGCCACTTGCTGCTGTGAATTACGGTTTTTCTCCCCTCTTGCTGACTGCATCTAATTGTCTAAAACTGAATTAAGCCTGTAGCCTGAACGCCTCCTGGCTGTTAGAGCAGCAGGTCGAGGGTGGCATTAAACAGTCACGAGTAGCAACATTCCCCTCTCTTGTCTTGAGAATTCTGTAGTGACATTAGATACGGAGCCTAAAAATGCGATGAACAGATACCACTGTAACTATTAATAATTTAATTTTAAATGGAACTTTGATGCCCTTGGTAAATTATTTGTTATTCATGAAGCATCTTTTATAGTCATTCTGTATGGGGAGCATGAGGTGTGCAGTAATAAGGTGATTGTCTCAGCCATTTCTCATTTAGGTCAGTGGTAGATTCTGGAAGAAATAAAAGTTCAAGTGCCCAATGTACAGAAGCTTGCTTCTTTCAGTATTAGACTGTTACTTGATAATGCTGGTTATTAAACTGTCAGCTCTCAGAAAATAATATTGTGTGATAAATACAAAACTTCTCCTGAAGTCTTCAAGCTATTTGGCCAGCTGCCTTGACCTACTTCAGTTTAAGAGAAGACAGAATAGAAACGCAGCCTTAGCTGTTGTTTTAATCCTACTAAATAAATGCAGCAAAATATAGGAGACAAAGAAAATGTGCTGATGGTACCAGTAACGCTTACATTTTCACAGGGAGGAGGAGTTGCATGAGAGGAAAATGGGTCTGTCCTCTGGTAGGCGGAAATTGGGGTTTCCGCCTATCTCTCCGTATTCCTGCATGAAGGATTCTGTGCTCTCATTTGTGTTCGATGACGTGTGGAGTGAAGTCCTAGGCTGCATGGAAGAATTAATCTGCAGACACTGGGAAGGCTCAGCCTCTGGTAAGGATCGCGGTTAAACTGAAGATTCGAAAGGGGATTTCAGTGACTTTATTTTGCAAGGATGCAATGAGAGAGGGAGGTATTTGGGAATAAGCTCTTTGGGGGGAGAGTATTTTGCTAACAGTGTGAGACATGCCTTCAAAAGATTTAAGAGAGCTTACCATCTAAGAAGACTCTTTTTAAAAAATTTGGATTCATAGCACTGTCCACAACCAGCAATGCCAATAGAGTGTATTTACAGGAATTCTCTGTTGCTTTGCATAGATGATGAGAAAAATATCATAACGGTAGAAACAATCAGAGCAGATGCTGGAAGCCCTTTGCGTTTTGATCCTCTGCCAGTGTTGTTACCTCGTGTGCCACAGACTAAAATGCCCTCAGTGACATCAAATCTGGTAAGTATTTTTAGCCAGCTGGTTTGTGTAGGGACAAATCAATACAGCGCTACCTAAGCAAACAGATTCGAGTACGTCAGGGGACTGTTGAGATACGTAACTAGTTTGGATTTTGTATGAATGCTGACTGTCCTCTCTTAACACCTAAGTTCTGTTACTCCTCAGTTGCAAGTTTTAATTCCTATTTTACTCTTTAAAACTTAGTATTTTATATATGTGTTGGACAACCATGTGGGGACTGTTCTTTAATGATGTAGTTCCTTCCACATTTCACTAATGTGCGAGCTAAATTGTGAGACCGAGGATTGCGTGTGTGAGATCTTATTCTCACTAGCTTATCTGTAGCTAATGCATCAGGCAATAGAGGACAGACCTCAGTGCAGTTGTAAAACAGGTTTTTTTTTTCTCAGACACTGAATTTGACTGTATAAGCCGCTTTAGATGATCTGCTCCTAGAGTGGTGAGCACCAAAGTGTTATCTGTTTATTCCATTGTAATTCAACTCTTTCCTTCTTATTTCTTTTTATTTCTTTCTCCTTTATTTCTACCCCTGCCTCTTCCTCGTGTTCCCCTTACTGTATGTGTAGTGCCCAAAAACCAGATGTGGCCGCAAAAGCAAAAAGAGGAGAAAACCACCTCAAGTATGTATGTTGGAGAGATTAAAGCTCTGGTATTTTCTGTTTGCTGTCGTTAGAGTGGGTGGAATTTGATGTTTTTCCAGATTAGTCTGTATTCCAGGAAAGGACTTTACAGTTCTGTTCTTGACATGAAATGTCAATGTATGCTGAAAATTAGTTTCGTAAAGCTTCTGATTATAGGCATTGTTGGAAGATCCTGCCACACAAATGAGAAGCTCGGTTGGAAAATATTAAGTATGACATAGCATGGTAGGATACATTTTCTAAGCACTACCATTTGCAAGAAAAATGGAAAGCAAAGATGCCCATCCTACATCGGGAAATAATGTAACTGATATAAAAATGACTGGATGCCATGGAAGATATTAATGTCTTTCCTCCAAAATTATTTATGAGGACAAGATCTGTAAATCTGTGCGTATGTCTCTGCCAAACGGGAATTACTTATTTATTTTTTTAACCTTTCAGGTAAATCTCTCTCAAGGGTCAAGTAGTGACTCTCAACGTAATCTAAATGGCTTGATGGTAATACATGGGATCCAATTACAGCAAAGGAACCTGCCTGTAACGGAGAAAACACTGTAAGAACTATAGATCATCTGTTGTAAAGTAGAGCACTCTCACAGTGAGAGGGATTCAACCCGAAACATTGCGAGATAACTTTCTACACTGGAGAAAGCATTTCTCAATTATTTTCCTGCTTGTTCGTTCGTTTGTTTGTCCTCTGTGAAACAGTGTTACTTCTAGTACAGGTTTTCTGTTTGATTGCTGCTGGTTTACCACTTAGTGAGCAGCTGTGGCATTACTGTTGGCACTAACTGACATCCTGAAAAGAGATGAAGCTCAGAATGGGGTGGAGAAACTGATTTGCTCGGTTCCTAGAAGTGGACTTGTGTTAGATCTAGGCTATGGGTGTGAAAACTGATGATTACCGTATGAGTTTTTTTTAATCTGTTCTGATTTTAATTTTTACTTTTATACTGGAACCTTGAATCAGAAAGTTCATAGTTCAGTAAAAAAATAAAGATACGCTTCTTTTTTCTTTCCCATCCCCTATTCTTTTCTAATTTGGCTGTAAATTACTTCATACGGTTACATAAAAATACGAAAACACATCATCTCTACCCACACATACTACTATTAATGTCACATGTAGATGAATACTTTGGTAACGGGGTAGTTATCAGGCATGTTGACCATAGCTCTCTTGCTTTTATAATTCGTTTGTCAGGGACCTGGATGACAAGTGGCCAGGCTCCAGTTCCATCCTCTCTACCAGAGCGTGGCCAAATCGTCCTCTAGAGCTCAGCGCATCATCCCTGTCACGTTCCACAAGAAGGCGAAACCCACCACCACGTACCCTGCATCCCATCAACACCAGCCACTCTCGTACCGGGACCCCAGGGTCTGTGGACGATGTCTTCAGGGGAACTCGATTGTACGTTTCAAAACCAGTTTCTTGCTGCAAGTCACCATATTTTGAGAACCCAGGTTATACAGAAAGCACTCAGTTGAATAGCAAGAACGTGAATTCTTTGGTTAAAGAAATTAACTGCCCGTTAAAGCACAGTCGAGTTGCCAAAATTGACATTTACGGTGCTACAAGCTGCAATTCCATGAATCGCATACCTATGTAGGTAGTTTTGCACATGAACTATAGACCTCAGTCTGTCCAGTACAAGCAAAGCAAATACCGCCATCTCTTTCTTGACACCGGCTTTGTTTTTCCGTAGCCTGTTTTCAGGATGAACTTAAAAGCCTAGTTTTTGGAGGCCAAACTGCCTGTTGCTATCTTAGCCCAGACTGGGCTATATAGAAGGTGCTCATCTTGGGTAGGTTATCTGACTGACCAAAGGACTCTTGATGAACTCGGTGAACCCGCAGTCCCACCTAGAATATCTTATTTTTGTTTGGCATAGTGATCTGACCGAACGTATTCATTTACAGGGACCACAGGGTATTAGGAAGCAATGCAGGGTTTAATATACTTCTGTATTCCATGTGTGCTGTAAATGGATGTAGTTTCCTTTTAGTTTTGCAGCTTACCGAAAACCTCATCCAGCCTGTTGTTATTTTTTTGTCACGTACAATTTAGAGACTTGTTCCGTGTCCCTTCACAACCGATGTTTCTCCTTCCAGTGTTTTATGCTTCTGTTCCCTTTCCTCAGGCTTCGATCGATCTAACAATTGTTAACATCTCCCCTTTATTACCATATATTTTAAAATATATTTTTTCCTAGTGCAGAGAGCACTAGGAAAGTCTTTTTTAAAATGCTGGTTATAGTTGGAAGCTTTTCTAATGTATTCTGACAGAACATCCTTCCTTCAGTCAACTCCAGAATGTGTATAGAGCTAAGGCCCCTTGATCATTTATTTCTAGCAGTTCTCAAACGTACAATAATGTGCAGACACCTTTCATGTGAAAAGGCTTTCATATGAAAAGGCTGTTATCTGGAAAACAGAATACTTACTCTTTTATATGCCTCCTGTGACTAAAGCTTAATTAATTTTTGTATTTTGTGCAGTTAGATTGGTTTAGCTCCCTTTAGAAGGCTTTTAAAAGCCGCTTGCACCTGTTCCTTCAAATACTCAGACAAAATACAGAGAAGGTAGAAGCCTTGTTTTATCCCCAGACATTGTATTTGATGCTTGTAATAAGTGAAAGTGTAGCTTATTTACTTGCTCTGCTTAAAAGACGGGCCGCTGCTGTTTTCTAGGCTCATCGTTTATCTTCAGTTGCTAGGCTGAAGTTTAGCAGTTTAAGCTCTACTTCATCCTAAAGGGTATGAACAAAGAGCGGAAAATAATGCCGTGTCTGGGAACGGGCAGGCAAGATTCTACGGTTGTAAGGTAACTGCCCACAAAGAGACCTTGATATATACACACACCTTTATTCTGCAGTACCGGCTGCACGGCACGCGCCTTCAAAATGCACGGGATGAGGTGCGTTTTAACCACCCATCAGCTTTTACATACACCCATTACCAGGATTTGCGCTGGGGTGCGCGTTCGCAGACTCACTTTCCCTAGATGCTTAATATGCAACATTCTGAACGCTGGAAGTTCTTGTATACAGATGAAGAAGAGTTTTGCCAAACTGCACCTGCTGCAGAACTCCTCTTTTAAATACAGTCTCTAATAGTCAGCCCGAACACCAGCATCTTGTAGCAAAATTCCGCAGCCGTCACTCTTAGTTTTAACATTGTTTGTCTACATGACGCCAAACAAGCTGACAATAGTGAATGTTTCTGCATTGCCAAACATATAAGCTGTATTTTTTTTTCTGTTCTCACTGGTGCCTTTCAGTCTGACTGCACATGAGCAGCTGACCTCACCCTCCCCGCTGCCGCTAAGCCGAAATAATCTCCTACCACCCATTACGACCGCCAGCGTGGCAGAGCATGCGAGCACCGCAGGATCCCAGAGGCAAACGGTAATAGGCACAACAATTCTATTATTGGATAGTCTAAAATTGTAACTGTCGCTGATCAAATTACCTAACCCAAGAGTTCTCGTTGGTTTGTTATCTTGTAAGTGACAGCAGCTGAAACAGATGCTCAAAAAACGCTGTATCGATTTTGACTAACACCATCACCCATAGTTGAATGCTCTAATTCCAATTAATGCCAGAGCTTTTTTCCCCGCCCCATAACTGGGTGTAGAATGATTGACTTGGAAAATTAGCTTTAATTCCTAGGCTAATCATTTAAAAAATCTACTGCTGCAGTAAGAAGTAGCCATAACTGTTATTCTTCAATGCAGAAATCTCGAGGGAAGTCAAGTCGAGCTCACAGTGTAACAACACACGAAGATACCCACCAGCAGCTACAGGAGCGGCTTTTCTTGCCCGATCATTTCTCCAGGCCTAACACAACCAACGCGTTCTTGGTAAAGCATGGCAACTTATACCAGATCATCCTTAGTTGCTCAATAAGGTGCTTTGACAATTAACGTAGGTAAACATTACTCGAGAACCAAACGTCATAGGTGATCAGTGCCAGGGAGTTCATCAAGTTCTCGACTCGATTAGATACTCACAAGTTAACTCACCGAAACATCAGTGCTTGGCATTTCCGAAACAAACAGGGCAAGTCACATGTTCCAAGGATAAGGATCTCTGTACTCCCCATAACCAGCTCCTAACTACATCTATAAGCAGGTGCTGGTACACTTTTCTTAAGGATCCAAGTTTGAGATGCTTGTGGAAAAAGCTAAGTGTTCCTTGAGGTGTAATGCTCAATCTAGCATCTTCTGTGAAGGCTTAAGAAGAGCTGTGGGGTAGGAGGGGATGCCTTAAACTTTTGCGTAGACATTGGGATGTCGTTCCTACAGCCGTATTCAGAAACGCAAGGGTAGGATAGTCTTCATCGCTGTCGTGCACAAGTTTGCTCTACTGTTAATGTCCAGTCTCTTTCAGTAGCAAATGCTCGTGGTTTAATTTATTGAAACACCACTTCTGCTGCTATCTTGTCCTGTCTATCTAAGCTTTAAAAGCTGTAATTTTCACAATAGCTTTTAAATAGCTGCTGGTTTGGTTTCTGCATGTAATTCCAACATCTTTGACTTAGCAGTTGGGTGTACAAACTTTTTAAAATCTATTTTGAAATGGAACAGTTTCTAGAAGTGGTGAGAATGCCTTTAACTGGCCCAGTGATCGTTCTGAGTGTTATAGAAGTATATTTTTTGCTCTGTAGGAGTTGAAATTAACCCTCCTTGAACTTGTAAGAGCTCTACTTAAACCTTTACAACATCTTACAAATTATGAAATACACTTTTAGGTAGTTTGTATTATAATCTTGACGTTTTAAGAGTTTTTCATGCAAAGAAATAACTTGAACTGTCTTTTCAGCCAGAGCCACAGCACCGCCGTTCTTGCACTGTTATTGATTACAGTAATCCAACCTGGACAAGCAGAGGATCACCGGGTTCAGGTATGCTCTTCAGTCATAGAATTTATTGAGATTAAGTAAGAGATAGGCTTTTGGGACAAGGATGCGTTTCCTACATAGGTAATTACATTGAAGAGGTTTTTCAAAGTTTTATTTCATGTTTTAGGTTTCCCATTATAAAAGTTTTATACTTGCATATAGAGCATGTTTGGGTATGGTGGCTTTTTTGGGGTGGTTTTTTTTAGGGTGGGGGGGTGGGGGGTGTGTGGTATTACCACCTAGTATTTGAAATCATTTAAGGAAGCTTAATGCAATAAGGCCCAACACACCTCATGTCAAAGTTAAGAGCAGGACTGGCCAATTGAAACAGGAACTGGCAACAACTACTTTCTGTCCAGGCGTTTTTCTTCTGCTCAACTGTACAACTGAAAGACATTGCGTTATGGCCAAAAGCAACTTACTTGCACGGCATCTGGGAGAGAGTGTACTAGAATGGCACTAGGCCAACGCCAAGAATATTTTAAAGTCGGTAACCGTACCAGTACAATTCACACGCATACTCTGAAATCAGAGCATGCTCGTACCGTTTATTTGTAACAATTGGATTAACGTTACGGAGGCACATGGCATAACCTCAAATGAATCTTATCTAAGAGTACTTATTTTTAATTGGTCAAAGTTATCAAGGCAGCAGGAAAGTGTTTTTGTTATGAATGTAAAGCATACTCTTCCCTCCAGTTTCCCTTCCTCCACGGCAAAGTCAGCTCCTTAAATCGTTTATGGTTAATTCACTTCGAAAATAGTCTTCCTATATGCTTCAGAATAGCTACACAGTCACAACTAGGGTTGCGGTTCTTTTTTCATAGTAGGAAGCCACAAGATGAAGTTGCACGTGTGTACACAAGTGTTACGCTAGACCAATGAACCTTCCTTATTTCGTCTTTACCTTCCGAGATGCAGGTTTTTCACCTCTTGGCACACACAGGGTCTAGGCCAGTCAGTCGAAAAGGGATTTTGTTCAGAGATTACGGTAGAGCAAAAGTTGACTTTTGTGCCCTGGAACAGCTTTTCTGAATGCTGTCTTGGTAACTCTCACCTGAGTTCACCTTGAGCACTCCCTCTTAACCATGTGTTGATGTGAAGTATCACCTCCACCTGGAAAGGGTGGCACAGAGCAGGGGATTAGATGCACTTTTTGAAAAGTAGGTCTGTCAAGGCAAGTTACGCTGATATTCCTTTCATCGCACTGTTTTGGGATTCCTTACGGAGCTGTCAGAATTTCCCACATAATAATATACTAATGAGATAGGATTGAAGCTGCAGAAGTTAATGGAAGCGGCAAAGGTGAAGGGAGCAAGTACATGGGTGATCAGTAGAGGACAGGAGGGGTCTTTTAGCTTGTTTAATACCTGAATGGCCTACTACCCCTAATGGAAGTAATACAAGAGGCAACTTGAGTTTAACAAAGGCACTCGTTTTTAAACAAGAAAGGAGTGAATGAAGTGAAACTAATTACCTGCTCCCCCACACAAAACCCCCCCAAACAACCCCCCAGTATCTTTAAATACACAATGAGTTTTATGACTGCTGTATTAACAAACAAACAAAAAAAAATTTGAAATCAGCAGAACTTTGTAGACTTGAATACTTCCTGAAGTATCAAAGAATACAGTAGTTCCCTGCAACGCAGCAACTATGAAAGCACAAACTTTGCCCCTTTTGGAAGGTCACTCACTTGTCTCAGAATTGCCCAAGTTATACGTAATGCCACATATTAGAATAAAAGCAAAAAAAAAAAAAAAAAAAGGGGGCATTTTAGTTTTAAGCTGAAGGAGATTTATTGGGTACTTGAATACCTTCCAGAAGTCTTAAAGGTGTACATGATCTCTGTTTGTTAGGTCTTCGGCTGCATGGTTCTGTGAAAGCCCACAGTCGAAGTGGATCAGTCACGAAAAGCAAGCAGGGGCTCTAACGTGCCATTGAAGAAGTATCCATCCATCTCCAGAGTCATGAACCCCCTCTCGTTCTCAGCAATGTCAACACTGTTTACAGAGAGTTTTCAAACACCCTTCCGTATGAATAATTATTTTTATATAAATCCAAGAAGCAGCTGCCAAAGATTAGAAGGAGTGTGCTTAAACATTCCGTTTTCTACCAGTAGAAAAAGTTATACTCCAGTGGAAGGGTGAATATACTCCCGTGGGCAGTAAAGCCTAACTCCTAGAAAATCTGCTGTTTTTCCATTACTGGCTTGGTACTGGTTCGTGTTGTGACAGGCAGGTGCTGCAGAACCTGATGATTTTTCTGTTAGCTCTACAGAAGATGAATCAGGTTTTCCAGAGCAGTAGTAATTTAAACTTTTAAAGCTGCATTTATATGTTTAAAGCAATATTATACTGTCGAAAGCAAGCACTGCACATGATACTGCTTCTACAACTTAGACAAACATGAATCCTGTAGTAACTGCAGCAGGTATTAATGCAGTTGTGTAAAATGAAGGTAGCAAACCAGACGAACAGAACTGACAGCTTCAAGGGTAGCACACCCCTGGCTCTTCCTGTGTTATATACTTATATAACTTATATACCTCCTTCCTCGGTGACTGAAGAAAGTTTAAGAGGCAAAAAGGAGACTCTTACTGCAAGTAAGTTCCAGACAGTATCTGAAAAAAGTACACTGTCTTCCTGGTGAGATATTGTACGGTAATTGCACAGACCAGGTCAGGCTCCCTTTCTAAAAATACCTGCAATTATACAACAAGATTTCTGCACTCCGCCATGAAGTTCCACAAAGTAGCTTTCAGTAGATGTGTTCTGCACCGTGTGACAGATGTACCAGAGGTAGTAGCTGGAGTTGCCCTTGTGGCTCCAAATAAGACAAAAACACAAAACATGAGCTTCTCAAAATAAGTGATTAGTTGAAGGTCTTACTCCCAAAGCAGTAAGCGCCAGACTGCAAGGAAGTGTAAAGACAAGGCAAGGATAAAAACGTATTTTAACAAATTTAGGACACTGCACAAAAAGAGTTGTTCCTTTATAATGCAATTAAAGAGCACTTTTTTCTAAATTTCCTTATTTTTCAAATTACAATTCATATTGGAAAAAACTTGTCAGTATTCTTTATGAAGCGGCTCCTACTTCCCCATTCTTTTAAGTTATGCAATCTATCAAACGTTAGTGGTACCTACAGAACGGTTAATAGTTTTTAATCAGTATTAAAGTTCTTGAATCTACTTGATCCAAGCATGCTCTAATCAAAAAGAAGGGAAAAGAAAGCAAAGCAGAGCTGTGCAAATGTAACTGGGCTAACTCTCCTTCGCATTTCTACAGGGCGGAGGGGGAAAAAAAAAAAAAAGGTCTCTTTCTGGTCTCAATCTAAACCTCTTGAGGTTTGCACAGAGATGCATTGATGCTAAAGAGAGGCCTCTATTCACTAAAACCTTTCAAAATGCAACTTCTCTTAACAGCTAAGACTACTGGAACATTGTACAGCGTGCCATTTAGTTATCTCAAGCTAACTGGAAATAAGCATCCCATTTATATCAGTGCCATTCCTCAGGGACCAAGTTAGTGTTCTGTAGCCCTACTGCATGAGAAAAAATGCCAAAAAAAAACCCCCCAAAAACCACACCAAACCCAAAAAAACTTGAATAGACTTCTAGTAACATAATGTAGTATTTTATAGCCTAGAGGAGTCAATGTGTTAAAGTGAAAGCAGTCTCATCGTAAGGTAATTTTTGGTTTCCGTACAAATGGTTGACACCAGAGACTTCTCCTGGGCTGTCAGATACCTATTTTGTATAGTGAAAGTCACGTGTTGTGCAACGTAGTAATATGCTGTACTCTCTCAGAGTCAGGGTAATGTTTGAAAGCAGCCACGTAAAAGGGAACAGAGTTGCCATTCTACCTCTACTTTCTCCCCCTTGGGAAGTTCTATTAAATAGTCACTTCCCTGTGTGCTGTCACTGAAGCCATGAGGACCTGCAACTTAAAAGTAAGCGGGCACCTTGTGGCTCGTAAGCCTTTGAAAAAGTGATCCACAAAATAAAGCCAGCCTCGTTCCTTTGAGCTACAGTAAGTTGAAAACTAGTTGCCCTTCAAATTCACACCCCTGCACACTATGTCAGGTGGTTTAAAAACAGCTGAAGCAAAAACCTTCAAAGTATTTGCACATCTTGCAGAAGAAATTCACTTCTGAAGTAACAGAAGTATTGACAAATACAACAAAGTAGCTAACCGCTACCGTCCTACAGCAGACTTGACTGCGATGCTATTGAAATAACCTGCAATACGTTTCTAACGCCTTGTCGCGGGACATCAGGAACCCTAGAAGTACACAGAACCAGCTCCGTTCCGTGGATTTTTAAGTTTATTACCTCACCTCAGTGTGCTGGAGAATTTCTGCAGTCACATACGTGCTGCAGTCTCGTGTTCTTCCTAAGGCATCCACCACAGGCCATCGGCAAAAGACCAAGCACTAGGCGGCCCTTTCATCTAACGTAGCGTCACCAGCACTGAGGCCACAGTTAATAACATAACTGTATTTTCAGCTGCTGCAGAAGTACGTAGAGTATTTACTTGACTTAAATCAGTCAGAAGAGTCAACGCGATCCGGTATGTTTTGAACAGCTACTTAGAAGATGCAAAGAGGGCTGGGGAAGCAACGCAGCACAGAATTCTGCAAAAAACTTCTCATTTATTAAATCTGCAATTTTCCAAAGTAGCTTTATAAAACCAACGGAGTATCTGAGAAACACCTGTTGAGCTGAAGTGCAAAGAGCTTTGAAAACAGCAGAAGGTTCGTTACAAAAGAGGCCCGTGAATAGCAAAAAGATAAGGTTTCTCACTCGGAAGCCATAGGAACCAGCACTGAAGACTCTGAAAGGTGTGGGATTACATTCTTTCACCACCAGCTGTACTGATAACCCTTAGGTGTTTGGAAGGAATGTGCTTCGACACATGTTTAATCAACACCCAGGCATCCCAAACATCGCACCGCGTCCTTACTGTAACAAAACTTAGTCAAGAATCTGTTTGCTCGTGACTGAAGAGCACCCAAAGGATTTGTAACAGTAGCACCAGAATGCGTCGTCTGTCTTGTTGACGGTGCGCGTTCTGTCTCATACCTCCCAGTCACAGCAAGCTGATGCACACACACTCCGAAACAATAGTCCCGAAAAACTCTGAAGTTCTCCCAAATCCACATGTTCCCATACAAAATTACACCAGGTATTTCAGCCTACACAGTTCTTTATTTCTTTCCTTTCTTGGCTGCAGTCTTCTTGCTTCCTTTTTTAGTGTTATTCCCGTATTTTGCTTCCAGTTGGGCTAAAAAGTCATCCATTTCCCTTTTTCGATCTTTATTTCTGCTCTGGGGGTGGGGGAAAAAAAAAAAACACAAACCAAAACAGAACTTTTACTACTTCCCCATGCAGATTATTCTGTTGAAGTTTGATAGCTACATAAAATCTCAGAATAGATTAACAGAGGTATAGTACTGTCAAGCAGAAGTCTACTTGCGTACTCTAGGCTCTACACCTAACTTCCAGACATATCAAGACAGAGGTAAAGAGTGGCTATTAAAAAAAGGTGACATAAAGCTAGGAAAAGCAAAGCAAATTCTAGGTTAGATCCAAAACTCATATTACAATTTGAGGAATGCTTAAGCATGAACATTCTAGGAAGCCCAGTGGACAACAAGAAAGAAGAAACAGAAAACATTCCTAAAACCAGAATGTAAACTGTATGTTTCTTTCCTTGATCCCCAAGATCAAAAAAGCAAAATAGTAAGATCTATTAACTTCTACATCCTTGTGGAATCCCTCAGAAAGAAAGAAAGAATTGTTAGCAATCCCTAACTGCCTAAAACTAGAAGTTAAATATTTTGATCATGCGTGCGGTAAGGATAAATGTATTAGAATAATCTTGTTAATTTTCAAAAAGACACAGGTAATAAAATCCATACCGTACTCTGACTATTCAAGCATGTAGATAGTTAACATTAAGGTCAGATTTTAACCTCAGGAACGCAGAAGAGTTGCAAGGATCCGAAATACAAAGATGGTCAGGGAAAACACAATTACAAGCCAGTCACATAATTATCTTCAACAGGTACAAAAAGCCTTACTTGAATCAGCGCTTTCAAGTCATCTTCTCCACCAAGGCCCAGTTCATCTTTAGTCTTTTCTGCCTCTCTGGCTTCTTTTTCTGCCTAAAATAGCAAACTAGTTTTTCAAAAAGTATTTTGCACGTTATGTGACAGTCTTACAGTAGTTACCGGACACTTTATTTTTCATCTGTATATAACCAGCTGCAAGGAAACACAAGCGGTTTCCACAGTTGGCCACAGGTGAGAGATCAGTCAAAGAGAAAGCTCATTCTGCTCCTGCAGTTTAGTAGGGCAGGACTTTTTTTGCTGTTTCACAACACTGACCATGACAAGATGTCCATCCCCATTCCCTGTTCCCCGCACCCACGCTTTTTTTGTCTTAGCGGCTATTACATGTTCTTACCTTGCAGAAAGGTTACTGTGATGTGCATACAATGTATTCTACGCAGCGTCAGAAAAACCCACCCCAAAACCCAGGCTGGAGAAGAGATCCATTTAATCCAGAATGTTATTTTCGCTTGCCAAAAGGCAAACGTAATACATTTCCACCCCACGTACGCTTCCTAACTCCAGCAACTCGAGGCTTTGTAAATAAATGCAGGGACATGCTAAGTTGTAATAAGCCGTTGTGTGTAATAATGACATAAAAGAAAGCAGTAATAGGCAACAGCCTCTTACAACTCAAAAGCCTGTCACAACGATTTGGGAGGGTGGAGAACACAGGTCACAATGTGAAAGCCACGGATACTGAGCAAGATCTGGAACCTAGCGATCCGGTGGCAAACGTTTGTCTTAAAAACAATTTCCTTCCTTTCTACCAAGGGAGATTAAAAGCTTATAATAAATAATGTTGCCCCTTGGTCCCCGACTGAGATAACCTACCCGCCTTTTTCTTGCCATCATTTTCTGCTTAGACTCTTTTACGAAACCTTTGTAGGACGGGACTTCTCCAGAGTCAATGGCTTTTTCTAGGATTTTCCGTATTCTTGGCTCATCTGTATAGTCCACACACAACACGGACTCCATTATCCTGTCCATGTCACCCTCAAAATCCACGTACGCCGCTTTAATATCAGCCAGCTCTTCTTCTGAATCTTTATAGCTCTTTTCGAAGTCTTCGATATCTTTTACCGTGATCTGAAGCGAAGAGGTGACAACTTGTGAGCGACGGGATTTATTCACCAGGATTTAAGAGACGGCATTAAAAAAAAAAAAAGACGACACCCACGCCCCAGTGTTTCACAGAGACCTCGCAAGGGAGCCACGGCCACAGCTCCGAAGCAGCGGGCTTCCCCTTGCCGGGGCGTTTGCCGCCCCGCTGAGGGGAGCCCTGCGGGGGCCCCGCCGCCGCCTCCCGGCCCGCCTCTCACCTTCTTGAAGAGCAGCCGCCAGTACT
>VZTL01031663.1:7784-19295 GCA_013400535.1 Scopus umbretta
TTTTTTTGGTCCCTGGCCCAGCTACATCCCAAAGACAAAAGCTGCACTTACTGACACTGAAGCACTGAATTTTGTTTATCTCGAGCTCTGCATGCCTGGTTTTCTACGCTTCACGATTTTGCCGCATCCTCAGGTTTGCACAAGGGGCGATTTTTTGCGACTCACAATTTTCAGTCTTCTGTCTGAAATTCCTTGACCCATCTTTCGCCTTGCCTGGTCCAAGAGATGTGTTACCTCTTGGAGCAACAAGGAATACTACAGAGCTGGTTTCCCCAGCTTACCTGCACAAAGACGAAGAACGGGTATATCTCAACCATCTTTGAGATGGTCATATTCTGAGCAAAAAGAGAAACTCTCCAGTGTTTATGACAATGTGCAAATGCCTAGAGGTGCTAGTATATTATTTCTGATAAACCATAGCCTTTGAGGCTTGTAAAATGCCCAGGTGTTCTGTATTGACCAATGTATTCCAGCGATTCTTTGGGAAATAGGGACTAGCCTCATCAAGGGATAGAAACAAATGTGGAGACCTGTCAAACCGCACAAAGGCCACGCCAAGAGCAGCAGAAGCTCCCTACATATCCTTCTTTTGCCTGCAGAGAACAGAGCATGCTTAATCTATTTCGTGAAAGATAAAATATGGCCTGAAAATAAGGTGGGGCCACCAAAAGCTGTGAATGCATTTTACCCCGAGGGAAAGGGAACAATGGGTATAGCTGTATGGGCTGCAGGCCTGCCGATGTTTCTCCAATCCTGCTGCTTTCTTGCTAAGGCATGGCTAGATCGTTCAGCATCATGAGTTTTTTTATGCCAGCTCTTTGGTTAGAGGTGACAGAAACTGAACTAGCATGAGTGGAATATGTCATCCCCAGATTTGACCATTCTGCTTCCTTCCTCCCCTGTTTTAGCCCATTTCTGCCCTCCTTTCTCTCATAGTTCAACTGCTGTTATCGGGCAGGAGTACCTGGTATGACCATAATCTGAGATGCCATCAACTGGATGAAAACTCTTCTCTTCTGGGCGTTTTTAATCCTTCCATTTCACTCTCTTCGCTCAGATCTGCAATGGGGGTTGGAGATACCATTTTCTGCTTGAAAATTCACCAGATGGCATCCATAAAAGTGCACACATTGCATAAAGAATGGACTTCACAAGACTCTTGATCAGTGGCATGTTTTGCTCTCTGTTTTAGGCCAGAGCTATCAGAATCAATTAAGAATTAACCAACCATGAAATATGTTTCCTTTGTAGTTATGGCTGATGTGATTCACTGCATACATTACCATCTTTTGGCATTTGCTACTGCCAGTGAGTAAGTGAAGTTGGAAGAAAGCATGCTTATCCTTGGAAGAAAGCACGGTTATCCTTTCAGTCCCAAGAGATGCTTACTTTTTCTCTGGTACATCTTGTGATTCATTACAGCCAAGTTCAAGTCTTACTGTTGATGGCAAGAAGAATCTCATAATTAAGTGAGAATGCACTTTATCTCTGCTTCACATTCATCAAGAGCTGCAAAACTAAGACATTGCTCAAAGGAGACGGCTTATGTAGCTATCAGTTGCTCACCATCCTGCCAGAGTTTTTGACCTGTGTTGGGCTGGTAAAATAATTAATGGGTGAGTGCAGCTATAAACGGAACTTGGGTTCAGATAAAAGTTATGCCTCCTGCAGTTGTCACGGAAAGCTGCAGTAAGCACAACCTTCTAAAAATTCTCTAACATTTTTCATTTGCATTTCACGCTCATGGAAACTGCTGTCTTAACAATCCTGGAAGTTAAATCCTCTGTCCACAGTAGAGGCACAGTGAGGGTAACAACAAACAACAACACTCCACAGTCTACTGCTCTGACTCAACGAAGATGTAGGGCAGGAAAATTAACGTGCCATGCCTCCAGAGGTTTTGGCCTATCTGTTGCAACTGCCCACAAAGTTCTTGATTAATGTCTCATGAAGAAGGCCGGTCACTGAGGGCTAGAATGATACCAGTGTATTTATTTTCTCTGTCCACAAGCAGTAGAGTCAGCTTTCAGCCTCATCTAGTAAAACCTGAAAGCACATGTTTCACTTCCAATATGTAAAAATTTCTGGTGTTTTCAATGGAGTCGCCTGAATGCTCAGACATTTTGCATCTGTTACTAGCTACCTGAGTAGGCCTGGATTTGAATCATCATGTTAGATCTGGAAGACTTTCTAGATTTATTTGTGTTTTATGGTTATATTTTACTAGTTCAAAGGTGGTTTCCTGTAGGCTGCATTTTAATATAATACAAACTTAAATAATAAATTTATGTACTTCTATTAATACTTTTTTTCAAATGTAATCGACACATTGTCACTCAGATATATAGACATATAACATATAACAGCTTTGTTGCTGGAACAATGATATCCAGCATGACAGAATCCTCCACCTGAAGAGTCTGGTATGTAGGATGAAGACGTGGAGGTTACAGCAGCCCATGTTACCATGAGCTAAAGTACTGGTTTGAGTTCAGCTCTGGATTTGTGGATAAGGGATAGAGAAGAAGAACAAAAAAATCACAGATGTTCCAGTGGCATCTCACCAAGGAAATATTTCTGGACTCAATGCTGGCAAGAAGTGGTTTGTGGGCAACAACACTTTCTCCTGCAATTGAGCGTACAGGTCTCTGTGCATTATTTGTTGAAAACAACAAACCAACCAACCAAACAGGATTGCCTCAAAGTCACTTGACTTTTTTATCAGTCTTCTCCTAATGGAAATATCCAGTAAGATCCATGGCAGAGTAGGCTTTTCATACTAGAAAAAAAGGGAAACGATACTGAGTTTTAGCATAAAGTACAATACATTAATACATTCTTGAAATTAGATAAGTGCTGTAATGCACTAAATAATCATGTGACTTGTTAATTGGTAATTATGGATTAACAATACCAGGACATCACGATAACATACATTTTAGGCACATCTACTTTGTCATTTGAAAATTCTTTTCTTTCACAGTACTGCTCTACTGTTTTAACCCCTTCATAACGTAACAAAATTCTAATTTCTTATTTCCTTTTGTCAGGCATTTCATGCCATTTTTTAAATGATAGAGATTAATGCTTCAGGAACACACTAGTGGATGTACTATCACAGCCTTCTGAAATACAAATGTCAAAAACTCTATAAATCCATGTTTGTTTATTTAAGGACTTTGGATGCTAATATCAATAGGAATGGCAGAACCTCCTTGCAGAAGTCTATTACAGGAGCTGTATGACCTAATACAGATCAGCTTCTCACCTTTTTTGAAATCCCAGTGCATAAGAACCCTAGGAAGATCCACAGTGCAAGGATGTTGCTGAAGAAACAAGGAGCCTTTTGAAGAAGGTTTTTAGCAAGCCTCTTTCCAACACCAAACCACATTAAGAGCACATGCCCTTAGCAGGCACTGTAGCTTTGCAGCGCTACAGCTTCTTTCCAGGCGAGCTTTCTTTGGTGCCAAGATCCTGAAGAAGAGATTCTCCAGCTCTGCACTACTTATTGTATGTGTCTGACACAGGCTCATGATATGGCTGAAATGCAGGAACTGTGTAGAACAAGGCAGAGCACTGGCTTGTTTTGCCTTCTTCTCACCTCGCCTTCCAGCCCTGCAGCTCCTTCTGCCTACGCTCTGGTTTGGTGTGTCTCTAGCTTTGGCGTTCATAAGCCAAGTGAACCTGTCATGTTTTTACTTTGTTTTGGCTGTCCAGTTCTCAGTTATTTTTGTGTGATGAGCTGGTTTCCCGTGTGAGGCAGAGGCAAGGGAGCCAGCTGAAAGCGGGCAGTAACAGTGAACCAGGTGAGTTAAAGTCTAAAAGGGGGAAATGAAAAACGCAAGAAAACAAACCCAGAAGAGCTGGGCTGGGGGCTGGTAAGGCGAGGTAATTTCCCTCACTCGGGAGACGTGGCAGGCATTCATAAACTGTAGCATCAAAACTCCTGTTTGCCTGTTACCTGTTGCCACTGCCAATAGCAACCAAACAGCCAAAGGTGCAAATGCACATGTAGAATTTGTAGGTGTCTTGAGAGTGTTTACACCTGGGATAATCAGATTCAGAAACA
Source organism: Scopus umbretta (assembly GCA_013400535.1). NCBI lineage: Eukaryota > Metazoa > Chordata > Aves > Pelecaniformes > Scopidae > Scopus > Scopus umbretta. The sequence continues at coordinate 11,854 of VZTL01031663.1, forward strand.
TTGTGTCTGTTTAGATTTGTTTCATAACTTTTGAACTTTTTCAGGGAACATGCACTTTTCTCATGGCAAATGCACTTGGGCATAAAAACTTCTCCCCCAGTTAATCTAACAGGAGCTGCATGTGACAAGGTAAAGGATGCAGGGAGCAGCTTTCACTTTATTGTTTAACTCAGCTAACTGTTACTAGGTTTGACCTTTTAACTTTTCCTTCAAGAGTTACTCAAAGCAATCTTTGATTTTGCCTTGTTATAAAACACGGTTGTATTGTTATAAAAGCAAAATTATGCAGGAAAGAATACCAGAAGAGCTCTGGAAGTAAGAATGGTTTTGATCCTAGTCTACAGATAGACAAACTGATATGATACACGATATCCAGCCAGATATATGACCTGAAATGCGTAGTAGAGAAATAAAGCAGATAAGATTCTAGAGTGACTGAGGATATATGCCGGTTACTCACATGAGGATCCCCCCAATCAAGGAAACTGGTACGATTTTGGCAAAGTGGTAACTGTCTGTTAAATGAGAGCATTTCAACAAGATTAGAACAGTTAATCCAACTACTCTGAAAATGCTGCATTTTTCATAACAAAGCATGTTAGGACAACCAGCTGGAGAGTAGTGTCAGGAGGTCAACTGTGACATACTTGAGTTGGTGTATGTCATACCACATACAGCAGTTAAAGGAAAAGTATAGCAGTTAAAGGAAAGTATAGCAGTTAAAGGAAGGGGCCTGTTATTACAACAGGGATCGTAGGGGGAAAATGGAGGGAAGTGCTTCTCAATATAGCCAGTAGGTAGACTCTTCCACAAAATGATTCAAAGCTCCTAAACTCTTGAAATAGTGTAAATACTGCTTAGAGATTTAACTCATTCTGCAAATCCATATATATGTAGATATTTCTACCTACACTCTTTTGCCAGTTAGATAGTTCAGTGAAAAGGAGTGGCTTCACCTTGCTCTTTACTGCTTCTCAGCAGGACACCACTGTAATGGACGACTGTACTGGGAACTGGGAACTTGTAAGAGAGCCCCCACCTCCCCCATATATTAGCTATGCTTGAATATGTCTAAGCAGGTCTGGTCCTAAGTTAAATCTCCAGCTCTGCAGAGAAACCTAGAAGAAAAGCTGATTTATTAGTTTTTCAAGAACTTACTTTTCATTAAAATCTACCAGAAGAATGTGTTTCTCCACTTAAAAATGGGAACTGGATATTTTGCAAGTGGCTTTACTAGGGTCAGGTATCAGCCATGAGTGACAGTGAATAATTGAATACTTTTTGAGAAGTGTTAGGAAACTGTCCTAGTTCCTAGAGAGTGATGTAGGGATTCTCCAAATTCTAGCATCTGTGATAGTCTGACTACCTTTACAATATCTCATCCAGAATCTTAAGCAGGAAATATTCCCTTAACTGATGTTAAAAAATTATTTCAATGAAAAGAATGCATTTTTATCTTCTCAGACCCTTTCCATTGAAATATTCGGTCACAGGCTGAGCAACAACTTCGGAGGAGGAAATAAGACTACTGAGTTCAAAGCAGACCACAACTGTGTGTAGTCTGAAGCAGTATTGTTCAATGAAAAATGAAATCATGATAGCAAGGCAGCTTCCAACATTTTCACAAAGAAAATTTTCTTAACTTATTGGACTGTATTAATGGTCTGCCTAGAGCATTTTTCCCAACACGAAGAAAAAGAAATGGACATGGTATATTTGGTCTTAGGGAAAAAAAGAACAGAGAAGAAAGAAAAAGTGGATAACAGAGGAAATGTACCCCATAGTCTTTGTATAAGAATTAGCTAAAGCTATGTTTAAAATACTGAAGAGTTAGTTTATCTTGAAACTTCCCACTGACCTATGATGATCATAATTCAATGAAGCAAATGTGGCCTTCTCAGTTACAACATTTATGCAGGAGTCTGTGATGGTAGTAAATTATTTTCCATTAATCTCCAAATTTTACAGAAGCCCCAATGCTATATGCAGAGAAATTAAAAAATGGCATGTTTCCCAAAGATACATAATAAAAAGTTCACTGAAATGCTGCTTCATATCCCAAATCTACACCACATGAAAGCATGTTTTTCAGATAAATAATTTGTTTCTCTCTACACTTTAAAAGGAAACCTTAAGGTTAGGCCTTTTCTTTTTAAATCAAGTGCTAAAGCAAAATACAATTCTTGGAACGTCTACGCAGAACAGCTGAAACTGATGTGATTACTACCATCTTACTGACAGGCAGCCATCACAGTAAGTGGCTGGAATCAATTTTGGCTGAATTGTTCCTCTTGAAATCCTTCTGAATCTCAAGTGATCACCTCAGCCCCTTATCTACCTTAGTGTTAAGGAAATAAGCTGACACTGTGAAAGTTGCTAGTGGAGTCTCGCTTACTAACCTTCTGTGAAAAGGTTCAGATTACACGATAAGCTTTCAGCTGCTGACAAGCAATTTAGTTTTTGAGAAATAGCTGCTTAAACAATGGCTATAGAAGCCTCTGTGTTTAGGCTGAAAGGGTGTTATGATTGAATTCATATGCGTTTTTCAAAAATTTGTCCAGTTTTATACTTCAATTCACTTTGTTTCACTTTCACCTGGTCAGTATTTTTCAGGTTCCATTACAGCTTCTTGGGTTTGGGGAAAAAAAAAAATTTGGGGGTGGGTTCTGAAGAAAGTTTGAACTGTTTCTGGCATTCCCAGGCTGAAAGCTCTGAGGCTCAGGAAATGTCTTTTCTCTAACTCCTGTAAGTTACTCACCCTGTGTAGTATTAGATTTATGTTCTTGATCTCTGACAATGATTTTCATGGGTTCTGCATGACAAGACAGTGTTTGATGTAATCTGTTCCCAGATTGGAATGTCCAGGGTATTGTTCCAACATACTTTTGCTTACTGGTCACAGTCAGGGTGCATGAATTACCATGGCTGAACGGTCCTCATCTGAGTGGAAAGGATGCAATCTCTAGAAAAAAATATGTGAGATGAGATGTATCATTAACTGCAGATAGCTACAGATATGGTTGTACATAACTGCCCGTTCTGAGGTTAATGGTTAACTAACTTAATGACTATAGTCAACACATAAAGTATATGTCTACTCTGTATTTTTGCTGCATGCCACAACATGAACCACTGAACTGAGAGAGTTGTTGCTTGCCAGCTTAAATCTCCAGTGCTGATCTATGTCTGCCCAAGTCTCAAGAGAACCATTCACATCCTACTGGCTCAATAGCTATTCCATGGTCTCAGTGCCCACACATGGCAGTCCTCTCTGTGGCTATGCTTGCCAGCCATCTGCCTCATGTATGTTATACCCCTCTAGGTTACGGAAGAGCAATAGTCCAGAGTCTTGTCCTTTCAAGTCCTTCCCTCTGCCTCAGAGATGCTACTGCTCACCAGTGCTGTTTTGCAAGCCAGGCTATGGCAACTGGCCTCATGCTGCTGGACTATGCTAAAGGGGACCCCAACACATACCCAGATTTGATCGTCATGTTGCTAGTGCATCTGGAAGAATCTGTTGGTAGTCCTTAAAGAGCAGAATGTTGGGTCCTGGTCTGGGCTTTGGTTGGAGTCCACTGTGGTCTCCTCAGAGTCAGAAAAGATTTTGCCTCTCTAAAGTTGGGAATGGGGCTGTATCATTGTAGCTCAAGCTGACTACTGGGAGGGCAGAACTTGCAGATATGAAGGTTCACATCTGAAATCCTCTATTTCTAGTTACTGCCTGCCCTTCACCACCAATATACTCCCTTCTCATCAGTTAACTCTGGAAAAGAGGGTGAACCAATATCAGTTTGTAGATATTCACTACTGCCCAATCATGTTTGTTGCTGGCCAGCCAGTTTCCACAGTAGTGTGGATATTGTCAGTGTGATCATCATGGACAGCTCCTGCTACCATTTGGTCAGCACTGGCAGCATCTCCAAGAACATGGTGACTTTCAGTCATTGTCAAAATTTGCAGTGGGGAAATCAGCAATATTTACATTCTCACCCCAGTTGTCCCCACCTAACTGGTGCATTTATAGGCAAGTCTTCTGAAATTTTTAATTTTTCAGAGACAAAGAAGCTGGCACCCTCTTCCCTCTGGAGTAGATCAGTGTGCAATGAGCTAGTCACTACTTGCAGCATAGGTCTCCCAGCTACAGCAGGGGTATTCAGACAGCCTGCAAGTTTATGGCCAACTTCCTCTAGAGCGAAAAGTTAGCATTTATTCCAGCACTTTACTTTATGCTGGAGGACTCTGAAGGATAAACTAGGTGCTGGGAGTCCAATGCCAGCAAAATTATCCCTGCCTGCTGCACTTCATCTATTGCTGCTTATCGGCCTCAGACATCCCTTCCCAAAGGGTTGCCCACAGCTGGATCTTAGGGCAGGAGCAGACCTAAGCAGGGTAAATGTCCTTAGACCCTCCATAGTATAAGACAGTACTACAGAATTTAGTCACAAAATAAAACTTTACAATGTTTGGTACTTGCATAGCAATACCTTGGCCAACATGGCCAGCAAGCAGTGTCAGGAATGTAATACCATATTAAATATTAGTGTAGTCAGCAGAATTAAAGAAAGATGGAACCAAACCAGCCAAGTAAAATAAACAAAGACCTATGTGTCCAATGAACAGAAAAAGGAAACCAGAAACTTTCTTCTCGAAAGGATTTAACTAAGTTTTATGTTCTGTGTGGCTCCCAAACAGCTGTTCTTCACTCAGTTTGGGCAGTGGAGTGCATGCTGTGGCATTACCTCCTCCCCAGCTGGTGTGGAGTTAGGAGTTTGTAGGAAAGCTGCCTCTAGACTCTTGAGGGCCAGAACGATCAGATGGCTGCCCCAAGAGGAAGGTTAACATGAGACCAGATTAGGAAACTGAACCTGATGTGCCTTAACCTGCAGGGTCAAGAAACTCATGTGTCTCCTCCACAACAACCTTGATCTCTTGCCTTGTCTCCTTCTCTTTGACTTCTCTGTGAATCCTCGCCGTGAGTCACCACAATTAAATTTTCATCCCATCAGTGTATACACTGGTAGAGATGGACCATTTCCCTATGGAACATGGTGTGCTTCCATAAGGCCTACTCCTTCTTTCATTCAAGCTCCTGCCTTCTGCAAATCTACCCAGGGTGCTGTCTGGACAATGCCATCCCTGTGATGCCAAACAGCAACTGAACAGGAGTCATGCAGCCACTAGAAGCTACACAAAGCGCTCAACCTTTTTTCTGCTGACCTGTCAATGATACAAGGACTCTGAGAATCTTTGAGTGACCCAGCTTTGGACTGAGGAGCTTGCCAGTGTGACTGAACTGCAGGCAGATGTTTCCCTTGCTTGTAGGACTATGGGGAATGATATCGCTGACTTAAGTCCCAAGCGTGATCAGGAAATGTTAGTGAAAAGAGAGCTGAAAAGAAGGCGAGGTGATGCAAATGCTACTTCACTGCGTTTTTGTTTTTTTTTTCTCATAAGCAGAACTCATAGCATTCCTCCCCGTTGTAACTGGTGTGGTTTTTTTTCCATTTATGCAAAGCTGTTTTCCATAATCCCAAGGTGCAGTGTCACTTTGGCACAAGGAAGCACATGATCGGGGTGGGACACACACACACATGCCTATATGGACCATTTTTCATTAGGAAATTACCAGTTTAGCTATAAACTTCATCCATAGTTGCCACAAAGCCAAGCTGACAGTGGTCTCTAAAGCACAGGAAACTGCCATTAAAGATTCCTGTTCTCTTATATTAACATGATATAAATATAGAAGAGCTAGTCCGGGAACCTGCTTGAGGTATTCGTGCCCTGCCCAGCAAAACATGCCTGTCTCTTCCCCTTTCTGTCCCTCCTGATGTCCCAGGGACAGTGGCTGGGGAGAAGGTTAATGATTTGGCTGCTATGAGAGCCTCTCAAAGTTGAAGTCATCCCAGATGGGCCAGAGTTGTCAGCCTGGACCCTCATGTAAAGATCAGGTGATAAATCCTCTGATGTAGTGTCTTCCTTGTTGCAGACANCTCTGATGTAGTGTCTTCCTTGTTGCAGACATGGCATCACAGTTTCTTGTGCTGTGAACATGTGTGACAAGCTGCCCCAGAATACCTGCTGTGGTTCCTGACCTGCCTTTGTCTTCTTCAGTGTGAATTAGAACCCCTTGGAGAGCCTGACATGCCCCAAAAGTAGAAAGCTATTTGGCTGTCTCTTGTCAACAACATCTACACTCCTTTCCTAACACAACTGAGTAACTTTGTGAGTTTTTTCTAGTCCCCATGTCATCTTCTGTGTCCCATAGGCATCTTCTTTCTTGCTGCGAATGAACAGCACAGTAAAGATGAGGGCCAAATCCTGAACTGGCTGCTCTCTAGCATGCAGAACTTAAGTTTTTTAGCATACTGTTTGGTGGTTCTCATGAGGAATGAGGGCATCTCAGGGGTTTCCTGAGAACAGAATGCTCTGGGGAAATGTTGGGATTGTTTCAGAGGGGAAGAGAATAGCACTTGGCAATACATGTTTCTCCACTGTCAAGGAGTCCTCCACTACAGAAATTTCCTCCCAGCAGCCCCACAGTAAGTCTGAGGTGGATCTAGTTCCACTGTCTCTGACTACACCTGATGAGCAGGGGACAAGGGAGGAAGAAAGAACAAAACAAATTGCCAAACTGACGAGGTAAAAGTACTTTCGTGGACTGTTGTTCAGGGAACAGATTCCCTGCCTTGCTGTTTCACATACGTTGAACTTCAGAAATGTCTGTCTGCAGTGTTCATTACATATTGTTACATGGAAAATAAATTTCAGAGAACAATTTCTTTACATCTCCAAATGTACAAGCATAGCTTCTATATAGAAATCTCTATGATCTTAGAAAATATTTATATTTAATTGAATTATTTGAAGTCTTAATCTTACTGTTGTATTTTGCAAGAGGGAAAGTTCAGCAAGTGTTTGCAGGATAATGCAAGAAAATACTGGGATTCAAGATAACGTCTCTCTCGGATGTTTTGGCTTTTGGTGTTCTCTTCTCTTGGCAAGGTATCTACTTTTTGTTGGACAAGCCCTTTATTGGTATATTTCCCAAAGCAAAGGAGCTAATTAATTTCTTTTGCATTCCAGTGACTTTTTGAAGTTTCATTCTTAATTCTGCATTTGTGGAAAAGTATAGTTATTTTGTTTGTTTGCCTTTTGTTTCTCTACTCAGTGTAATGCAGAAATGGACAAAAGAAAGGTGAACTAGATGAGAGAAACACAGAGACAATAAGAAGTATTCCTGGTACGTGGAATTTATAAGAGCCACAAACCTCAGAAAACATACTTTTAGGAAAAAAGTTCCAGCTATCCTAGGGTTAAACATTTATTTGCAGAGAAACTTGAAAGATCCCAAAGGTCTCTCTTCAGAAGTGAACTTTTTTAGCATGACAGTAAAAAATTTGTTAAATTTAGAAAGATAAGGGGGCCCTCCATTGATTTGC
>VZTL01031664.1:0-20480 GCA_013400535.1 Scopus umbretta
AAAAAAAAATAATTTAAAAATAGGAACACCGGTTGTTCATATACAGCACTACAGCATCATAGATGAAGGGTTTGTTTTAACCAAATACTAATCTATGGCCAATTTTTTAATAACTTTCAAAGTGAAACTGCTTCAAATAACATGTTACAGACCTTTGTTCCTTTGAGTCTTTAAGTACTGATGTGAATTATTACATTCCAAGTGCTGTCCCCATGGATTCAGTCTTGTTTTAGCAAATAAAGCCAGGTGTGCTCATACTCCTTGTAGATTTTTAATATTAATGGACGATCGGGAAGATAATCAAATTTAACCAAGAGATAAGAAAGACAGATTAATTCAATTATTCAATACGATTTCTGTTCATTATGTTCATTCAGTACATTTTCATTAAGGAATTTCCCCTTTTTATTTAACTCCTCGTGCTTAAGTGCTGCTATCAAATTTGTTTTGATTTTTATTTGACTAAAATAACTACAGGGAATAGTCCTCTTAGAGGTAATTAAATTTCTTCTTTTCAGCTTCTCCTTTTAGTTTGGATTTTGAGACAGTTAGTAAGACGCAATAGGGCTGTGTGTGCTCTGAGCAAAACCTTCGTTTATTATATCCAGACATTCCTGGTAACAAACATGCGATCCAGCCCCGCTTTGTAAATCCCACCATATCGCTCTTAACTTCCAGCCGTCGGGTGCCGCACACTGTACAGTGGCTCCAGCTCTGAAGTATGAGCAATATTACCCGATTTTATGTTATCAAAAAGGACACGTGGAGGCTGAGAATCAAAATAGTGCCTCGGCTTATTAAAAAGAAAAAAAGCCATTTTTAACAAAGCAACTAATTTTCAAAGTGTCTAAATCTTTGTCTTTTTCTCTCTTTTTTCTTTTCTTTTTTTTTTTTTTTTTTATTTTTTTTTTCAAAATATTTAACCCACAANTTTTTAATTTATACTTTCAGAATATCTAACCACAAGCATTTGAGCAAACTAGAGAAAAGAAACTGTTGGTAATTTTCTGTAAGTTTCAAAAGCCAGCAGGATATACACGCCGTTTTATGTTTCTATCTATAGAGCCCCGCAGGCAAACGTACAGTGGAACAAAGATAGACATCTAGATATATTTGTACCTGCCGTTCGTGTGCCTATATGGAGATAGATTCTTAATTAGATAAGTAAACAATGGAAACTTTTAAAATTCTTAGTTTGAGTGTACTGAACTCTATATTTCTCTCTTCTTTAGTAATAAATTTTTACATGCTTTCCGTGAGTTGGAGCTGATCACAAAGCATCCAGCGCTGCTGGTGCATGGTACGGCAGCTGTGAGCTGCTGGACCTGGCTTTGACACGTGCTAAAGCACAACCAAACATATAAAAGTGAAATAATTGTCTTTGATTCAAGTCTTTCTTTGGCATTTAGCACCTTTTTTTTTTTTTTTTTTTGAGGAGAAAAATAATTTCTGAACTACTGAGTGAGGCAACTGCAACATGGAAGGTCTTAAGCAGAACTAAAGCAGCAAGTTAAATTTGAGAAATATGGGGTTGTAATTGGTGTGATGGCCAGGATCCTGTATGGGACCTTCGGTGATGGATGGACCTCCCTGAGCAGTCCTGCTCTCCGTTGTCCGTTCTCCCCTTCTCACTGCTGTCAAATGAATATTCAGCAAAGTCAGGACCATTCTCCAATTAATTCTAGATGGGAAGAGTCAAGCATTTTCCAAACTGGAGAGAAAAGAGATACCCACCAGATGACAAACCAAACACATCCAGTCCTCCTCTCTCCTTTTTCTGCCTCTCCCTGTCTTTTATTACCATGCTGCGGCTGTGATCTAGCCCCAGGCCCGTTGCCAGCAACCAGCAATAGCCGTTGCTGCTGCAAGATGCTGTGATACAGGACTCAGCGTATACACCCCGAAACCAACAGCCGCAGGCGGGTCAGGTGTTACTACCCATGCTTCGGCTGGAGGTGGTCTCCCATAGCCTTCACGTTCCACCGCTTGTCCCCATGGCTTTGGGGACCGTGTCCCTGCCTGCCCAGAGGGCAGGCGGGGTTTGTACCAAATCCCAGAACTCAGGTTAAGCCTGCAGCAAAGATGCTCCCTTAACACACGTAACGCCTCAGTGCATTAAAAAAACTAAGCACATATTTGGGGGAAAACACACAAAAAAAAAAAAAGAGACTTACATCATCAGCTGGTGGGAATCAGTAAAGCTCTGTGAGTTCAGCGGGGCTATGACAACTCACACAAGATTCCATTTCGGACCATAGGACCCGATTCAGAAGCCCGTGAGATCTATGCGCTGGTTTCCCAGCACTGCTGGAAGAGCCATTCAAATGTCTGCAGAACTCAATCACTTCTAGCAAGCTGAAAAGCAATATGCTTATTTTTATTAAGCTTTCTTTTCCCCTAGACTGGCAAAGCTTTAAGGAAGCAAAAATATAAAAGAGAAATATTTAAGAGAACATTCATTAATTTGTAATAACTACAACATTGTGTGTTTCAAAACCCCATCTCTCTGGGAATCACGTGTTAAATATTCATCCCAATACTTATGCAATTCCAAAGAGAATATATATTTCTTTGCAACCAAACTTTAAAAATTAATGAAGTGAAATAAATAAATCCAATAAAGTCCAGATGATGGCTCTGACTAACTTTGCTTTCTTAAAGAAACCCGATGGCTTCAAGAACCTTCTCCTTCTCCCATGGTCAATAGAGCTCAGTTTTAACTACAGCTGATGGTTTCTCGGTCTTTGTAACAAAGAATTAAAAAGCACCACTTTGATAATAAATCTGGTCTGTAAAACTGGAATGTGAACCAGACATCAATTAACAGGCTGAAGGCTTTTCCAAATTTATCACTCCGTTCTCCAGTAAACTTCTCCCAGGTGCCCAGGTAGGGGAAGTATGGCAGTGGGTTTGGCAGAGGGGGAAAAAAAAAAAGATTCCTGGAGAACACCAGAAAAGGACATGTGATCTAAAACACTGTAAAATCAGCAACCTACCAGTGGGTAAAAGTAAAAAAAATTAAAATAAAAATCTAATGATAAGCAAAGTCCAATGACAATGCTTATTCTGGTACACAGCATTTACAACCTGCTTACCAAAGCCTTGTTGGAGGTTTGAAGCAGTACTCTGAAACCTCATTACTTCTTGGATATCTAAAACAGCCTCCGAGCGTAGGACAAAATCTAACACACAGCCGAGTACACAAGTGACAAGGTCAGATTCTTTAATGTAACATACAGTTGCATTTCATCTTATGCAAAGTACAAATTTTGAGTGTTCACTAGAAGCGAAAGTTGGCACTCGGATGAGGCCAGCTCAGAATCTCCTGACTTCACGTGAGCTATCAAAGCTGCACAGCTTTTGTGACAATCCCTCGCTTTATTTTATTCCAGGCTGGAGGGACAATAGAAAGCAAAAAGGAAAAAAAAAATAAAGCAAAAAGGATTAATAAAAAAAAAAATCTTTGCTCTTGAAAGGAAAACATTACTCTTGTGTTGCAAATGTCACTTTTCATTTGATGAATTTCTCATTGCTAGTAAATGTTCCTGTGATTTTCACTTTCAGGGGCTGTGTTGTGTAAATATTTTATTTTTGACCACAATAGAGGCTGTTCATAACCCCTTGATGTGTTCCTGGGGCTCCTATTGATGCCATTTCAGTATTCGCTGTAGTAACACATTTCTTGCTAATTTTATCGCTCTCAGTTTTATCCAGCTCATTGTGTGGCTGGTAAACTTGAAAGCACCCCATGAAATCCAATGCTAGGAAATCACTGTGGAATTTTACCTCCTGATTTCAACGCTAACTCTTTGGTAGCTGGAAATCCAGGCTAACAGCAATAATTCTGTTCCTGCAATACAATAAAAGTGTGTAAGTGGTTGCAAGTACCGCTATTTTTAGCCAGTACAAAGCTTCTGCTTCCCCAAACCAAAAAAAGGCAGAAACGAATGAGAATCATCTGCAAAGTGTGGGCATCTACCGTCCTCCAAGCCTGTTTTCTCTAAGTGTTTTTTGAGAGTCAGGATGATTCCAGTTTTCTGGTTAAAATCCACATCAGCTTCGTACACCAGGGCGGTGTAACATCACTTTTTTAGCTTTCCGGCTATGATCCGGCTCCCAGTCACACTTCTCTCTTGGGCTGTCTGGACTTACCTTGACTTTCCGCTTCCAATCCTGGTTCTCACCTGGCCACGAGGACCGAACCGAGTGCCCAAACCCAAATCATGCCTTACCCGTAAGTTGCTATCTACAGTACAGGATTTCCCAGACAGTATTGTGCAAATGCATATGTGCATTGTAAAAAAAAAAAAACAAAAAAACACACCACTCTGAATGCAAACTTTCCTAAACCCTTTGATGACAGCAATAGAAAGTGGGACTGCAAGTGCTGGTGCGATGCTGCTTACTTGCATTTCTCATTATTGTAACAAGCAGTCAGTCTACAGGCTCCAGAAACCAAACAGCGGCCAGGGACTGATGCTCCTCTGATTGCTGCCCTGCCGCTGATAAAACGTTACAGCGTAGACAAATTTTGCACTCAGACTTTTGTAGAAAGACACCTGTACACATGCAGGCCCACGAAAGGCACCGACAGCACCGCTTTTAAGAGCGAATCAGCAGGACAAGAGAGGAGGCAGAGTATTTATCTGCTTGAGGAAAACGCTGCGCCAAAGCGGCAGCGTCACAGCACCTTTATTCGAATGGGAGCAAAATGCACAAGAGGAGAGCGGGAGAGAAGCTGCATGGCATTGGGTCCCAAAGACACCCAGAGCCCACAGCTCCGTCACCCCTCCTGCTGATGGAGCTGCTGCTTCTGCACTGAAGAGAGCTGGGCAGCTGCCCCTGCGGCACCGGTGGGGCACTCGCTACCCAGACAGGAGAAAGTAAATTTTCAAAACAGAAACCCTAAAATGCGGGAAGGCTGGCACACACCACCTGGAGTTTCAGAAAGCTAACAGCATGTTTGGTTTGTTTTTTTCTAAGTTTGTTGTATTTCTGTTTTGGTTTTATTCTGTTCCACCTCCTCCCTCTCTCTCTCTTTCAGGTCCTGTGTTATCATGAATACTTAACCGGAAAGGGCTTTCTCTAAACATTTCCAAGTAGCCTTTGGAAGGATATCTTTCCACAGCCCTCAAAGTTTCTACAGAAATCTATTTTCTTCTCCTATCTTAACAATCTTTTTGCTTTAACAGTATATTTTTTCTTTCTCTGCTCTGCTTTTCTAACAGCCCTGCACATGGCCACGAGCTACCAGTCAGAGAGTTTCCATTGACTTCACTGTGCTTTGGTTCACACTTTATGTTCAAAAGTTTTCTGCCCCTTCTCATCTTCAGATCCCTTTACCGCAACGCTTCCTACCCACACAGAAGCTAGTTTGTATGAGCTGGAAATCTCATGAGACTGTGGCTCTCAGGTTGTTTCCAGTTCCCAAAGAAGGTAATGTTTTTGCCCTCGGGGGGGGTTCAGTAACTCCCGTTCTGAACTGGCAACAAACATAATTTTGCAGGCACGAAAGAGCCCCAGATTTGGTCAGATTTAGATAAAATAGATGGAGGTTCTTGGCCACTTTTAGCCCTATTGATTTCATAAGGTTTGAGTGATTCTTCAGCATGGGTGCCAACGTGGCTACCCATTCCCAGGTACCTGGGTATCCAGCCACACCCAGAGGGTGAACATCAACAACTCATTATCAAGCTGATTCATCAAAGAACTGCAGGAAACTGTCTCAGATCCAATTCTGTTCGATGTTTTCCCTAAAACCAGGGATGATAAAACAGAAAGGGCACGTTTAGATTTGCAGGCGATGTGAACGTGGAAGCCATTGCAAACATAATCAGGGAATAGGACTGAAGTTCAACACGATCTTTACAATAGAACTAAAAATGGATGACGTTCAATATGGACAAGCACTAATAGGCACCTGCAGATGCACCTTGTGAAAAGGTTATAGCAAATAGGAGTCAACAACTGCGGGTTGGTTTCCAAAAACGTGAACATCCGACTGGTGTGTATATGCAGTACTTCCTGTAGGATACACGATGACATGCATCAGCTGTGCTCAGTACCAATGCAGTCTCAGCTGTACTACCAAGCCGCCTAGGGGCTTCAACTTTGAGAAAGGTGCAGAGGAGCGGCTGGAGAGAGAGCAAAAGCCAGAGAGAGGAATGATCAGACAACCTGAAAATATGGCCCATAGGAGAGGACTGAGACAGTTGAGGTTGCTGAGCTCAGTGAATGGGCCACCAGCAAGGCAACACCACAGTCACAGTCCCTAAAAGGCATCCAAACAAGAAAATAGTTTATTGGGCACATCCACAGATGATGCGACGAGGATCACAGACAAACTCGGGCAAGAAAGATTTAGGTTAGGCTTCAAGAAAACCCTCTAGTGAGAGAGAAGCACTGGAATAGGCTGACTGGAGAAGCTGTAGAGCTCCCATCATGGGAAGTCTTTAAGAACAGATTTAAAAGTTTTTACACTAGAATGACAAAGGTAGTTTTTCCTGTAGTGGTTCAGGGGATGGGTCAGAAGACTTGAGAAGTCCTTTCCTTGCTTATTAAATAGCTAGCTATGGTTAGGTTCTCTGGGAAGATCAAAGCCAACACTTAAACAAGCACAATGCAACTGCAGATTCACGGATGTGGTAATGATACAGTGTTCTGGATTTTTAAACCCTCAACAACAGTTAGTGGCCAACCATGCCCAGAAGGTCCACAGAGATGATGCAATTCCATTCTGCTGACAGAGATCTGTGGTGGGAACAGGGAAGAGTCCACCTGGATTGCTTTTCACTTCCAGACCCACAGGGATCTCCAGGAACTGGCTTGGCTTGAGCGAGAAGGATGGAGTGCCAGCGACAAAGCACTTTTCCACAGAGGGATCTCCATGGCACACCTGGGCTCATATTTTCTTTTTTAGTCTTTGTCTAGCAATAACAACAAAAAAAAGCACAGACAGATCTCTTGGATCTTATGTCATCCTGTTTCCATTCCCACCCACCATCTGGCTGTCCCTTACCTTCTCCCACCACCTCCAGAGCTCCTCCATCAATATAACATCTGAGCATTGACAAGAACATTTAGCTTTTGTCTGTTACACGCAGAGGTCGTTTTTGAGATCAGCCTTTCCAAGCACTAAGGGAAAAGAAGAAGTTAAGTAGCGGAAAGGTGAGTAACCATAACTGCCAAAGGGGCAGCAGAAGTGCACATTCTTCGAGGAAGGCGACTGCTGTCCCGGGAGCTCCTGCCTTCCACCCGTATTCTTCTTGGCATTGGTCAAGGCAAAGGCAAACAACCAACGGAACATCCTGCACTTCAACCAGGAGCAAGACATTGTAACCATAAACCCTGGGCCAAATCCTCACGTTATGCCAGTGATTTATCCCAACGGAGAATCTGGCCACTCGTTTCAGGCACAGTCTGGCTTATTGTTCACACACGCTGTGTGCACGAGGTTCACTCAAGTTTTGCTCCCTTAACTAGCTTGATATTTACTTACACAATTATTTTATGTAGGCCTATTGTTCAAGCCTTTTCTTTCGTTCTTGTAAATATTAACTTTTTAGAAAGACGTTCAGCCGGCAAAACAGTTTGAAATATAATTCTCTGGTGGTCTATTTTCAGCAGTGAAATACTTGGTGGTCACTGTATTTCACTACTAGCACTTAGTGGTTTTAAAAGTTGTTTTCTGTTCTACATATTAACATAATTTGTTTACTATAAAAAGACTCCTAACATATATTTCTCCAGTCTTCCTTGTCCATTACAGAATGAAACCTGAATGTTATAGCAAGGACTAAAGGAAAAGTCATGTCTCAAAATGTTCTTACCCCAAACCAACTTCACTTGCAGACTCTAACTGCTTATTTTCCAGATAAGCTTAAAAGCCTTTAAAACACCACCACAGGCACATACACCACACCCCACCAGAAATGCATCACATTCCGCTATTGTGGCAAGAAATACCACGGGAGCAAGAATGCCGGCACGCGGGAGACAGACACACTGAAAGCACTCGGCAGACAGTATCGACGGAGAATAAATAGTTATTTAAGAAGGAAGTTGCATGACTTCTAGCTGTGTCTCAGCGACTGCTCTCTGCTCCTGCCTGCAAAAGAGCCAGGCAAGCAAAGGTCTCGGACACTAGAGGCGTCTTCAGAAAAGGATTTTTTAAGTGATCAGGAAAAACTGTCCTCTTCCCTCATCAGTCACGCTTGCCACCGATGTCTTATTCCGGGTAAATATTTAACCGCAAGTAGCATTTGACGCACCGTACTCCCGTTGGCAGAGTATATGACTACATGGTGGGGCAGAGTATTCTCTGGTCGTGAAAGCCTCCTTAGCTAAGAGAGCGGGATCAGCCAGGTCCGTACCCAGAACGCGACCGCCGGCGGTTGCGTGTCTGTGGGCAGGGGAGAGGATGATGCCAGGAGGGCAGCATGAGCCGTTCAGCAATGATACTGATAAATGGGAAGCAGTTCAGAGCAGGGCTAGCAAACTAGCGAAGAGCCTGAGGGAACGGACGGCAGAGGGAAGATTAGAGGAATTGCATATGTATATCTTTTACGAAAGGAAACAGTCCGGGGATAGCTGACAGGTATCTGCTTCGCAGAGGGGAGGGAAGCATTCGGGGTGGGATAGGATGGATAACTGGGAGCAATTATAGAAAACTGAATAAAAAGAAATTTAGGCTCAACATTAGGAAAGAAAATTAAAGAAGAAAATTAAAATATTAAATCATTTGGGGGGCAAAAGGGTCATTTGTAGAAACGCCTTCACTGGAGAATTCAAAAGCGAGCATGATAAAGCCCTGATAGACATTCGGCAAGGAGAATCATCCTTTCTGAAGCAGGGAAATTGCCTAGGTGACCCACTAATGCCTTGCCAGCTGTAAGATCTAGTGCTCTATTTATTCCCGACCACATCATGGGACACAACGCAGTAAAGTCCAACACGCTCGCTTTTAGGGGAGCCTTTTCTTGACATCCCTGCTTCCACGTGGCCAGGCTTTGGCGCAGCTCCACAGACTCCAGCTTTTGCTGTGCTCCAGGACGCTTGACCACTACTACCAGTGACAGCAGGAGCCGAGTACGAGCAGCGTTACTCTGAATAGCAACCAGAGAGAGCTGCCAGATGCTGCCCTCTCCCTAGAGGGGTGGAACCCTGGAGCAATAAGTGCCACTGGATTATTCTCCTTTTGCCAGAGTTTACATCTAGGACACAAACGACACAGAAGTCTTGCCCTGACATTCATTTCAATAAACACTGGGAGAGCTTCCAAGAGCCTGTTGCAGACAGTTGCGAAGACCAAGCAAGCCATTGAACTATTATATAAATGATCTTCCAGGCCTTCATCTTTATGATTACTATTGGACAATAACAAGACTTTGAGGGGCTCCCACAATAGCAAAGTCTTGTTTGTGATCCCAGAGGCTTCTGGCTCAGTCTCTTCTATTCAAGCACACCAGAACTCGTCCAGCTCCGACTGAATTGCAAGACACCGTGGGGTTAAATCCAAGCATTGCATCAAGATTAAATACATCTGTTATGAAAACCTTCTGTGTTTTGCATACATGATTCAATAAAGAGTCTCAGCGGGATAATTGTTTTGCCCAGGTTATTAACCAGAATTTTCTTTAGGTTTGGTTTTGGTTGGGTTTTTTTTCTTTTTATTACTCCTCAGAATAATGTTTAAGGTAAACAACTCATAACTGTGCATGAACTGCATTAAGTGGAACGCTCTCTCCTGAGCATCCATTCCCAGATATTATGTTCTATTACCAAAAGTCATCCTTGCATTAGGAAGTTAATTTTATATTTCAAGAAGCTAAAGCAGAGAGTGCATGCATGTAAAATATTTTAAAAAAAAATCCAAACAACAACAATAACAACAAAAAAAAAGCCAAAAACACTGGGAATGCAGTCCTGCCTATCGGAGGCGATGCCCAAAGTGCAGGGTCGGGTTTGTACNTTCCAGACACTGGGATGAGCTCGGGTGCTTTCGTTCCCGGGGGGATACGGAGGATGCGAAGCGCTTGAGGGAAAGAAAAGCTTGCGAGGAAATGGCCTCGAGTTGCGCCAGGGGAGGCTTGGATGGGATATTGGGAAAAATGTCTTTCCTGGGAGAGCAGTGAGGCATTGGCACAGGCTGCCGGGGGAGGTGGTGGGGTCCCCATCCCTGGAGGGGTTCAAACAACGCATAGATGTGGCACTTTGGGACATGGTCTAGTAGGCATGGTGGTGTTGGGTTGACGGNAGGTTATTAACCAGAATTTTCTTTAGGTTTGGTTTTGGTTGGGTTTTTTTTCTTTTTATTACTCCTCAGAATAATGTTTAAGGTAAACAACTCATAACTGTGCATGAACTGCATTAAGTGGAACGCTCTCTCCTGAGCATCCATTCCCAGATATTATGTTCTATTACCAAAAGTCATCCTTGCATTAGGAAGTTAATTTTATATTTCAAGAAGCTAAAGCAGAGAGTGCATGCATGTAAAATATTTTAAAAAAAAATCCAAACAACAACAATAACAACAAAAAAAAAGCCAAAAACACTGGGAATGCAGTCCTGCCTATCGGAGGCGATGCCCAAAGTGCAGGGTCGGGTTTGTACCAGGGCAGAGCTGGCTGCGGGCACGATCGGAGCCAGGGATTCGCCCTTCGCCCCTTGACGGCTGGAAGCAGAGCGGAGCTCTCGCCCAGCCCGCGGTGCCCCTGCCGCCGTTCCTGAGCCCCAGCCCTCCCCGGAGAGCCACCGCACGCTGGCCCCGGCTACTGGCTGCGGGCAAGGAGCCGTGCCAAGCGGCAGGAGCGCTCGGAAAAGGAGCCGGAATCCCCCCCGANTAGATGTGGCACTTTGGGACATGGTCTAGTAGGCATGGTGGTGTTGGGTTGACGGTTGGACCTGATGATCTCAGAGGGCTTTTCCCACCTTACTGATTCTATGAAAATTACGGTCGAATAAGGAACAAGATGCATGAAGTGGGACTAACGTAGACTTTAAAGCCCAACACCCAAAATGGTAACCCTCAAAATTGCCATCTGTTTGCAGGTGACCAAATTAAGACATAGCCAGAGCCCCTCTGTCTAGGCCAAAGCACCTCAGCATCTAGCTCAGATCCAAGCCCTCGAAAGCCACATGGCACCGATTGTTACTATTTTTCCTGAAAGGCTGAAGCCAGGAGAGTTCTTGGAATATACTTACCAGATCAGGTACTGGCAGCATTCCTCTCGTTTTTTTTTTCCATAGAAGAATTCAGCGGTTAGGACATTGGTTTGGGATGCCGGGAGCGTATGGCTATACCTCTCACCTCCATTGGCAGCATCCTGGCTACGAAAGTGCAGGCTGGTCTGATGGGCAACAGAAGGCTGCACATCAGTCCTGGTCTTGATGTTTTTCCCTTACCTGGTATGGAACATTTCCAGGCTGATTGGACTGGAGAAAGGGAACAGGACTGTGTAGCTCTGGGATAAGACTCTTATCCCTGTTGATTCATCTTGGAGGTTTAAAGAAAGAGCATTTCTCCCAACGGAGAATAGCTGCAAAGTGATTTAACCTCTGAACTGCTCTGAACTGAAGGGCTCCAACACCCTTTGCTGTGTTCAGGGAAAACTGCCATTTTGCAAAAAGCCCCATCCATCACAGGTGTTGCCGGAGAAGTCCTACAAGTTTCAGCCCTTCCACACAGACAGGCAGAACTTTGCCTACTTGGCAAATCCTGCTGGGGCAGAGGTGTTAAATAACTACTTTAAACCCCAGTGTCGCAATACTCCCAGTCCTTGCTCAATTGTCACCTGACCTTGGAGACTCCCGGAGCCTGCTGATGCCTTTCTTGCCAAACTCCGGAGCCTGCTGATGCCTTTCTTGCCAAACTCCACATGCCCCAGAACTCGAAGGACACGAGAAGGTGTCCTGCACAGTGCTCTCCAGAGATCCACTTCCAAACTGTGTTTTCTTAAGGGTAATTGGTTGAGTAGCCATAAGGGGCTAGAGAGAGAACTGGGAATGTCACAGGCGACCACTAGTCAGCATTGCAGTCTTTTGACAGAAAACACATTGTTTTCTGCTATGTGGACAAACAGGTTGGACTAATTACCACATATAATCATTAGTATTTATGCTCTACAGACAGAGTTTTGTGTTTAAATGAATTGGGGGGGGGGGAAGTCACAAAGCTGAATAATCCCTTTAATTACACGCTTAAAAATCCTGAATGGAAGACATTAGGAGACAAAGGAATAAACATAAACGAATTATTCCTTGTTTTGCAGCTAGCGTATTTCTATGGTAACCACTATGGTCTTTGAATAAATTAAATGATTTTTTTTTAAATCAGTTCATCAGAGAAGTCACCCAGGAAAGCCACAAGACAAAAATCTTTCAAATAAGTCTAGGGATGAAGGAGAACAGCATGCATTTTCCCAGCTGTTGATCATTAGAGCTATGAAACTGCGTTTTCATTAAAACCACCAAGTAGATTCTCTCTTACGTGCTGCGTGGGGAGCTTGGTGGGTATGTGCATGGGCATACAGGCATGTGTGTATATATAGAAGAAAGGAGAGAGTTGGCTTACTTCTGTATACCATGTGTCAATATGGCAAAGTGAACAGAAGACAAGAATGTATGTTTTGTAATAGTTACACTTTCTGCTCACACACTTTTTTTTTTTTGAGATTGAAAGCTTCTAACCTAATTCTCACACAACCTCAGTTTTCCTGTGCAACTCCAAGTAGATTGTTAAGTATTGATTTAAAACCGGAGTGTCCCAGCTCTGTCTCTTCAGTATACGTGGAGAAGCATGCCAGCTAGGCAAAAGAGGGGTACAATTTTGGTAGGTCAACAACACATGGAAAGTGGTGTAGCATTCAGTAAAGACCAAGTTTACACATTTTTCGCCTTTAAAATGTAGCGGATTAATCAAAACCATGCACTTAAAACCTAAACCAGCCTGTCACCAGCTTTACATTATTAAACTTGAACTGAGGGGCTGTGTTGCCAGAGGAATAATTCAACCAGAATGGTCCACAAGGCAGGCAGATTCTGGCTCCGTGGGAGGTTCACTTCTTCAGGCTGTGCAGAGGTTGTTAGCCAAAAAGACAGTTCATGCAAACATGCCTTACTCTTCATTTGACCACACCACCAAAACCAATGGTTTCCCCTATCGCATCTGTGGCCATGCTGGCAGGTACAGATAAAGAAGTTAACTGAACAGGCTCATACGAAGGGATCCTCAGGTTTCAGTTAAGAGGAAAGTCCCTGCAGTTGAAACCGAGGAACACGGCTCAAATTTTTTTTTCACAGAATTCAGAATTTTTTTTCCTCCCTTTGGGCTCTGCATGGCACTTTTACCATCACACTCTCGATGCCTACCTTCCTTCATTGCTGCGATCAAAACAGGAACTTTACTGCAGAAAACCATAAACTGAATGCCGTATGCAATCTGTCTCTCTATGCTGGGATGAGTTGTCACAAACGGATGACATGGCAAGAAACTTTGGTGTCGGGCAGGGACTAAAAGGCTGCCCAGCTCCCTGCTGTGTGGCTTTCTACCTCACAGCCACCCTCAGCTTTACCATTTCTCTGGGGTGGTTTTTGCCACAGCTCTGTACGGACATAAAGACATGTCACACATCCCAGGCACAGTCCAGCAACAGATTCATTCCTGCCTTGGTTAACAAAAGATTATTAATCTTCTTAATAATAGCAATAACAGCTCCTATTAAGACATCCTGCTGGCTTTGGAGAACAGGTTTCTCTTTTCCTCAGGTTCTAATTTTAGAAGCTTCTGGGGACTATGTAAACATGTGAGCTAGAAACAAAGAAGAGAACCATATAGATTATTTGCTGAAAGTATGGGACGCGTGATCAGATCCAAATACCTTGCTCTGCTGAAGTCACTGCCCTGGGCTTCCACAGATCTGCAGAACAAAGCGCGGCACAGGAGTACCATGGGTCTGACTGGGCTGCTGCTCCAGTGAGGAGCTTTTCCCCCTGCTGCTTCCCTGGGAGACGGCAAGCTTGGGACAGATAGAGGCGCACTGAGAGCGACCAACACCGAGCAACAGGCGCTATCAGGATCGGGGAAAGGCAGCGAGGATATGTGTACAGCCCTGTCTGGCACCTCACCGCAGTAGCAGAAACTTGCTCCCGTTTGACGCGAGGCTCCTCAGCTCTCTGTGCCATGCGAGCTGTGGCCCCGGTCTGCATCTGCTCCGCCAAATCCTCGTGCCCGCTGCTGCGTTCAGTAAAAACCGTAGTGGCGAAATGCTCGGTTTGCATTTGTAGAAACAGTTTTCTTCAAAAGATAAAGCCGCTTTTCACACAACGAAATACATCTCTAAAGTCAAGCCCGTTCATATCCCATTTTTCTTTTTCATTAATCCAGCAAAAATATCTAAAGCTACATGACAATTCGCAACACAAAAGAACTGAAAAAGCTTCATGAGATTTTTTTTGGCTCTTGATTCTACAAGGCACTTAAGCAGAAGCTTAATTTACTGCAGGTAAGTAGTATGTGGCTCCAGTGGGACTACGTATCTGATTAAAGAACAAATGTAATTGTCTCTATAGATCAATGCCATAATTTATTCCGCCTTGAGTATCAGATGGATCCTTATAGTCTCTTTGATAAATTCATGCAGCGCAAAACATTAAGACATCCAACCTATGAAACCACACACACACACTACTGGAAATCTATACCCAGACACGTATTAACATCACTGTTCAAGTCTTTCATTTCTATTACATTCCCTAGTTAAATAAACTCCATGCTTTTTTCAGAAGTCTATATGAAGAGCTCATAAAAGCAACCCCTCACCTTTTCCAACAACATCTTGACAAATTCCAGACCAAAATTTAAAAAAAAAAATAAAAATCACTTATCGGGTCAGATCCCTTCGACACGGACAAGTTTTCAAGACCCTGGGAAAATAACTTAAGGTATTTAGAAGAATACAAGAATTTTGTAGACCAGCTGTAGGGCATAAAACCAGACACTGGAGTCGCTTTTGTTGATAGCCGGTGCTTCGGACACGTGTTTCTTTATCTGCACTTCAGGGACCCTTATTCACCAGACTCTGAAAGTTAGCACATCCATCAGAGGTATGATTTAATGGCCTTCACGGCAAACAGTGACCCTACAGGAAGAATAAATGAGTATGTGTTGTTAGCTGAAGGCGAAGGCATGTTTTGCACACATGATGTCACTCTTGCAACTCAGGAAGAACTAATTGCTCAGCTTGTTGTAAAGTCTCATACTCGTTGGGTTCACTTGCAAATTATAGTCGTCTGGAGAGCTACAGTATGTCATCAGCACACAACAATGTTGTCTGAAGCGTAATTAATATCTGTCTTTCTTTTCAAGTTCCCTATTTACCCTCTTTCCCCCATGACAAATATGTTAATGACCTCTCCAAAACCCACAACTTGTCATTTTCAAAGAGCCCCCGTCTTTCTGCCTTGAGCTGAACACTTTAGACTAAATCACGGTGAGCCTGTTCTTGCCCCCATTAAAGCTATTGAGGGTTTTGTCAGTGGCTTCAGTGTAAGCAAACTCTCACAGGCTGTACTGGGAGCGGGACCACAGACCTATTTTGCTTTGCACCTTCAGCCAGAGGAAAAAAAGAAACAACACACCAAACAAACAATAGGCAGGGATTGCCTTACAATTTTGCAGGATTTTGAGTTGAATCAGGTGCCTAGAGCAACACGAGAACTGTCAAACCATCCAGTCTTATGGGTTGCAAAGTTTGTGTTGGATTACAGGGTCCTAAAAAGCTACTGGTTTTGCCTTTGGTTTTGGTTTTGAGAAGGGGTTTGATGTCTGAGTTTATTTTCAGCAATATCATCTGCTCACCTGATTCTCTTTTAAGTACTTACCTGCAAAGGATAAAATACTGCCCAGAGTTTAATATAGCGGCATGTGAAAATAAACATACAGAACATATGTATCAGTGACAGCAATAACTGTACTGGTAGCCCAGACCATTACTGGGGAACATTTTGAAACCAGCTTATGAAATACTGCTCATGCTCATACAAGGACTTGGATAATTCTGAATGTGTACCCGTTGGTTTTTTTTTTTAATAAATGCATTTACGCTAAAACCAGAAATAGGATCTCCTGTATTACCCATGTCTGTATTCTACTTTTTATTAAAAAAAAATCCCCTGATTAAGTCATCTGCCATGTGGCAGAAATCTCCATACAACAGAAAAAAGTACTATTTCCACTACTACATAGTTGTTAATTTCAGGTGTGAATGCAGCATTTCCCTTTCCAAGACTTAAACACATAGGCAAATCCCCATGCTGTATTTATCAAGTTTTCACATGTTTCCACCCTTCTACAATTAGCAAGGTAGGTCGTCTGGAATTTTTTACCATATTATTAATATGAATGTACTTGCACGTATGAAAGGACAAGATATGTTATAAATTTCTTCTTCTTTTGTACATAGTGCTGTAAGAGAGAGGTTCAAACATCCATTTTTTTTTTTTCCTAAACCACCTGGCCGCATCCTGATTAGCTGACACTTAGCACACCTCTTCTGTCGATCTAGAACGCCTCGCAAGAGCAGACCCTCTTGGGACCGTGACTGCAAGCAGATATCCGTATCTAACTCCAGCTCTGCCTCGGTAGCATTACAGCCGCACCGGTAGCGGTGCGTTTGAGGGTGAACATGGTATCTGAGGGTCACCGCAAGGTCTGCCTACTGCTTGTGATTCCACCGAAGCGGAGGTAAATTTTGCCTTGACTGGAGCATCTTTTCCCAAGCACACTTTCCCCAGCCAGGAGCATTACACCTTCCTATGAGGTTTCCAATGAGAACTTGGGGGCCAGTCCTCCAATTTGCAAAGCCCGACTACCCTGTAAGTGTAAAACACAGACAAAGCCCCCGCCTACCCCTTACGCTGAAGGCTGTGATACAGTCTCCGTCCTGCTGACCAGAGGAGGAAGGAAGCCCGTGGTCTGCGAGCACTGAAGTACAGTATTCTACAAGCCATCTGCCAGCTATATTTTTAAAAGGCTTTTATGTTACATAGGTAGAGCAGCACAAAGGGAACACAGAACTTAAACATTGCTGAATGACAGGAAAAATCCGTTCCAGCAGGATTTCTTTTTGTGATGACTTATATTGATTCTCATTCCACCATCATTCAGCATTATGTTAAAACCCACCTGCATTCATCATTTAATAAAGATAACCCCTCTGCATTTAAAAGCCTGTATAAGTTTCTAAAGCCTGCCAGACAAGCCCAGTGGATGTTAATGTTCTTCTCTTCTAACAATAAACAGACAGCTTTTAGAATAGGGGCTATGATTCAGGATTCTTGGGTTATGGTCTTCATTTTGCAATACCATCACTGCCAAGCTACTTTTGACACCTCTGTGCCTCAGCTTGTCTAGTTCATAAATGGGCCCAGCAACACCTCTGTCACATGGTGTTAAAAGGTTTAGTTAATTGCTGCTCATAAATCATATTGAGAGCCTTGAAAAAGAGAAATACATATATATGCAAAGTAGTTTTGATGTTGTAATAGAATCACATTGCTGTCAGATGCAGCGTTTAAAATTAAATTCTTAGGAGAATCGTATTTCTTGTATCGCTTTGCTACCCATTAGCTTTAAGGATTATTTCCAGAATATTCAAACCCTATGTACAATATTTGTGCAATTCAAGACGGCGCTACTCATGGCGCTCACGGGGGAAGAGACTGGAACAGGAACAACTTTCTCTATCCATCTCTCATTGAAGTGGAGCAAGTTTTGCATTCATTTCAAGGGCTGTAGAACCCAAATCTATTCACCATTCCTAATCAACCTTGAAAGGCAACACTGCCACTTTATAAGATACAAATCCTACATTTAATAGCTCAGTTACAAACAAATGCTTCTCCTCCTTCCTCTTAACTAGCATGTTGGGTGGCTGAAGGATTTAAAATTAGGCACAAAACGTGTTGTGAAGTGTTTTGAGATCTGCCAAGTACAAAGTAGAGTGTTAAGATTACCATTTTCACTTTGATTTTTCTCCCCCCCATGAACTACTTGCTATCAACTACAGCTGCTTTGTGGCCAAGAAGCAGATAAGGGATTTAGGAATCAATACCGTACCTTTTGGGGTATCATATATAAAAATGTAGTTTGCAGTAGCAGAAATAGGATCAAGCTATGAAGTCCAGATTAGATGAGAAGTTACCTATTTTAGGCTTCAAAGATTTTCAAAGCCTCCGTTTTCCTTCTGCCCACTCGCAAGACAAGGCAACTTACAAACTTTCAATCCACGTCCAGAGTTCAACAGAATTCAGCAAAGCTGTCTTTACCTGGGCTTTCGGCTCAATGTAGGCTCTAAGATAGAACCAAAGTAGATAATTTCTGTGCCTCTTCCATGTTGCAGTGAAGTGGCATGAAAAGCAATAAAGACTCACGGATGGAGGTGCTTATAGCAACATGACTCCATTCCTACACATTTCTCCCACTGCTCCTGCGGGTTGAACACTCCCTGTGCTCCAGGCAGACAGCACACGCGACCACAAGTGGACCTACGGAGGAGAGAGGACTTGAATCCCTGCTGAGCTGTTCCATCCTGGTACAGTTTCTAACCACACAACTACGACAAAATCCCAGACGATGAGACCTTTGGAGACTCATCCTTCACCCCTACCCGGGGCATCAGGGATCACGAGCTCCATTCCCCGAGCAGCTTACTCAGTCTGTCCTACGACTCATGTCAAACAGGCAGGTGAAAGATTAGTCTTGTATTTAACCATTTCAAGTTGAACTATTTCTGGTTCTTTCATGGACTGGGTGTGCTTTGCGAAGGAAATCTGAGGTTTGCTATGGGGATTTTTTTTTTTCCCCTTAAATCTTGTATATGGGAAAATAAAAAAATTACTAACGAGCTGGAAATACTTAGTACACTTCACAAAGTGAACCTGATGTCTTGGTGATAGTATGGCAACTTACATTTGGTGCTAAATCTCAGCTTAGCAGAAAAAGGCAAGGGAGGGCCTCAACATTTTAGTAGCCGCCTACCACCATGTGAGCAAATCAATCTACAAGATTGAACACATTTCTTGCTACAATTTATTTCTTGCTTGAAATCACAATGAGCTGCAGGTACGTTGGATTGCCCAAATTCTGACCTGAATCTGAAGCAATCAGACTTTACAAGAAGGGGCCTGGACACTGAATAGAGCCATCTTTGTGCTAGAGAGTGTAAATAGGGAGACAGGTAATATAAATAATATATGACAGCAGGATCCAGCCCTCATTTGGGGGCAGAACACTGAAACTATAATTGCTTTTGCAATGAATAGCTGATGAATGAAAACAATTAGTCATTTTATTTAAGCTGTTGTTAGGTCTGCCAACACAAGTTTACAAAAGTCATTAGTCAGACTGCACACAGAAAGGAAAAAAAAAGTGATTTGATAAAAAGAATCGTGAGTTTAAAAGAAGCCCCAAAATTAATAAAGATGTTCAGGCTTTCTCTTCCTTTCTGGATCAGACATGAGGGTCTTTTTTTCCAAGCTTTTCTTTGGAGTCATGAGAATTAGACATTTTAGTATGTTGTGGAGTTTTTGGGTTTTTTGGGGTTTGGGGGGGGTGTGTGGTTTTTTTTGTTGTTGGTTTGGTTTTGGTTTGGTTTTGGGGTGTTTTTTGGGGTTTTTGTTTTGTTTTTTACATGACAGAAAGCAAACCAAGCCTTGGGACTAGAGGAGCAAGGACTTTATAGATTCTCACAAGACTCGGGATAAAATTTGGAGTGCAGGAGCTGTGCAGGAGCAGGCAGGGGCTGTTGGGGAGCGAGGCGCAGTGCCTCCTGAGGCATGGCCTCCTGAGGCACGGCCTCCGGGGCCGGCCGCTGAAATTCAACAGCCCGCTGGACGTGGCTGCTTGCGGCAGGAGGCCAACACAAGCTCCATGGGGGCAGGAGGAGGGGGAAAGGCCAGCTCAGCTCATCCCACAGCAGGATGGAGGGCCACGGGTGTCCCCAAGCCTCCTCCTCCTCTGCCGGCCCTGCGGGGACAGGTGGCTCCTCGGCAAGTGCCGGCCTCCCAGTGAGCGTCCCCAGTCCTGCCAGCCCCGCGTGTCAGCCAACCCCGCAGCATCAAAAACAGCGAGAAACACCTCGCTTCTCTGCATTTAACCTTCTCAGGTGCGAAGGTTTGGAGAAACAGGGCCGCCATGAGCACAGGCCTGGATATATTCTCGGTTTTCCTCCCGACCTGGCCATCGGCCATTTTGTCTTCCCGCTCAGGGGGTGGCAGGCGCTAGCCTGGAGAGAAGGGTCAGCCATTTTGCTGTCCTCAGCCTCACAAGGCAGCAGCCATCCCAGCTGGAGCCAGTGCAGCTGCAGGCAGCCTGTCTGAGGCAGCTTAACCACAGATGCCATTGCCCGGCACCACGAGACCCGCCTGGAGATGGCGGAGTGCTGCTGCCACAGCACCGCTACTGCCAGCACAAGGCTCGCCCC
>VZTL01031667.1:0-27219 GCA_013400535.1 Scopus umbretta
TGCAGCACTCCAGTCACGAGAGTTATTCCACCACGTTTCTGTGATGGTGACTAAGCCATAGCTATCCTGCTGCACAATGGCTTCCAGCTCCTCCTGTTTGTTGCCCGTGCTGCGTGCATTGGTGTAGGTGCACTTGAGCTGGGCTATTGATTTCACTCCCAACATTGGCATGCCACCACTAGGCTCCTCTCTAGTGAGCTGGGTAATACCCTTCCCCCTAATGACCCATACTACACACTTTTCACACAAACATACATGATGCCTTTCTTCTAATGCATATGGCAGGCCTGCTGGATTGAAAAAAAAGAAGACATAATAAAGGTGGAATTTAAACACTTTTTTTTTTTTTAACACACAGAGAAGGGAGGAAAAAGAACAGAGTTTCACAAGTATGAAAAGTCACTTGTAACACTGGAAGACTGGCCTCTTGTAAACTTCTCCTTTGATCCTAAACCTTGCAGTAAGCCTAAATATATTATTTAGCTCAATCACGTGACTAGAAAACATCAGGGTTTCAAATCTAAGATCAGACAGGCTTGTCAATAGGCAGTCAGAAAAAATAGATTGAAAACAATGTAGTCAAGAGGTTTTTGTGGCTTTTTTTAACCTTATCTAGATTAAAATGATTTTAAAAAACCCAATCAGTCAGGATGACAAAAAAGTTACCTGGCACCAGGAAAACATTCCTCTGGCATGGAATACATATTCACGTTCATTCTGTAGATACTCCAAAACCCTCCTTAAAACATTCTCTAAAGTTATGTATGATTTTCCATCCTGATAAGTTAGCTTCCTGTTGGTGTTCTTTAAAACAATCCTTAATAACCTACTCTTTCTTTTCACATTTTCCTTTGTTTTCATTTAGTAGCCACATAATCATCAGCTACATACATTTTGTATGATTGTATCGCATACATTTTCTGTCAAATTGTCCTTTACTCTTTGCAGTGCTTAAAATTTTGTACAAAATACCAATAATAATAATAAAATAATAATTATTATGATCTAAGGAAATTTGTAAATTTTGAAGCTTCTTGTAAAGCTTAGAGAGGAGACTAGAGGATACATAAATGTAAGCTACATGTCTTTAACAGAAATTCAGATAGATTTTTAATCAAAATCTGACACTGACCAAGTACTTTGGAAAGTAAATACAAATTTGAAATGTCATAGACAGACTGAGCAAATGCAGGTCTGCAATAGCAAGGCCCATTCCAATCCAGCATCAAACCTGCCAAACTGTATGCCCGAGGTACGTGTGAGGACAAGCTCTCGGCAGACAGACAGGAAAGAAGCATCCCTCCTGTAACTGCCAATTTCCTAATGAACTCTTCCAAATCAGACTGGGGCACTGGCCCTGCAATTATTAAAAACAGTAGATGAAGAATGGTAACAGAGCCCTGTGTCAACCATACATTAAAATGTCAGGTGAAGAATATTGGTCAGTGAGGTCTTCTGAATTGGAGAAGAGCACGTACTTCCACCTTTCAGGTGGCAGGAAAAATGCACTGCCCGTTTCTTCCTCTCTTCCCCACCCATAAAATGCATTCCATATTCTCCAATAAGAAAGACATATAAAGTTCTACAAGTCTGCAACGGATGGCAACACTCATTATATTTAAGCCACAAAAAACCCAAAACAAAACAAATATCAAATTCTGAAAGATTAGGTTAATAATTCTGTTTAAGCCACAATAATTTTTAAAGAAGTTTGAATTCAAAAAGGTAAAAATTCAGCTATAAAACAGTAAAGTCAGAATCACCGAAAAGTTGGTCTTGGTACTGCTACATACACACAAGTTTGAAAAAATTAGTTCCAAAGATGAATGATAGGAAAACAATAGTGCAGGAAAGGTACTCTTCTACTTCCTTGCCCTCTCATCTAGTCCCAATTAAAGCTGAAGAATCAAAATCCATAGCTCATCATCTTCCTTGATGTGCAGAGTAGGAGGAAGTTATACATATAATTATCATGGTCAACATCAGACCTTCCAACCAAGCAGAACAAACTGCTAAATCTGAAACTCCCCCAGGTTCTTACACACACAGTTATAAACCAAAGATAAGCAAGAGGTTGATCCTGCATACACATGAGCTCTATTCCTCCTCCCACAAAAACATCAAAAGAGAAACTGAAAAATTAAAATGAATATGAAAATTAAAAAAAAAAATAAAAATAAAGGAGGCTTACGTAATTGAACTGTTAAATTTAGGTAACCAATTAAAAGAATGACTAGATACTAACCCCTCATCTCAGGTTAGGATTTCTTTAAAATAAATAATAACAACGATAACAATAATAATACACTTTTCAAAATCCAAGGTTAAGGGTGCTAAGGTTGTAGCCACCCACCCAAAAAGAAGATTTTTAGATAATGAAACTCATGGTCAACACCACCTTTGATATACAAGAAACTCTTGCAGAATCAAAAGACACAGTCCAGGCACTGCAATCACACCTGCCAACCCATCCACATGCTAGAGCAGTTGTAGGTCCTGACAGTGCCACCCAGGGCAGGAGAGCATGGGCTGTAAATCACAGCCTTGCACATTTAGAAAAAGAAACTGTTACCAGGTTTTGGAGCAAGTGTTAAAAAACTACATTTTAATGGCTGACCAGGTCAAGCCCTTCAACCAAATTTCTACAAATATTGAAATAAAGGTCTGGTGCTAAAAAGAGCAGGTCACACTTTAATCTTGCAACAGGGATCAGATTTCTTTGCTACAGAGAACATTGCCCATTAATCTGTGGTTTTTTAGCCCCAGCTAACAGACGTGTAGAAATTACCAGAGCTATCTAGAGGCATCTTTAGAAAAAAAATAGCTTCTCTCCCCTATAGTTGTAAACGCATGCTAACTTTTCTAAATGACAAAGCAGCAGTCAAGGTCTCCAATTATCTAGGGAACACAGAACCTGCTTGACAGCAAGCAGGTCTGATTAATGCCTCACCCTCATGACTTCATCTCCCCTTCTTTCAAAAGGATCAACCTTTAATTTCTGATAAAGATCACTTCCAAGCTCCTGAAACCAGCAGGGAGAGACTGTTGCTGATAAAAATGAATTCTGTTTGTATTCTTAAAAATATCATGACTTCCTTAGAGGAGGGTGAAAAAAAAAGTACAAAAAATGTCACTTTACTATCTTTTGCTATCCTATTTGAAGGGTCAAAGGAATTTGGTGGCCTGCCACCAGCTATGTTCCTGCAACAAGTGGCCCTTTGTGATAAACATGGAAACAATGCAGCCAATCAACAGAACCCAAAATTTTCTTGCAGGCCAGGAAAACATGCTTGAACAGTGACCCTTGCAGAGCTCAAGCTGACCGCAAGTACTTCAAATTCCTGCTTCTGCTCCTTGTTACTCAGCCACTACTGATCTGTCACCTGATGCTTGGACTCGGTTGCATTACATGCTCGGACTCATCAGCCAATGCTGGAAGCTGCTTTAGTTTCACTCACCAGGACTGCTCTGTCCTTTTCCAACATCTCCCATGTTCAGCTCTGCTTCGGTCCTGCGACGAGCGAGGGAAGACAAGTGGACGACTCAATATGAGTGGTAAAGCAAGCTTCAACTTTATTATGGCGTATACACACTTTTATACTATTCCAAGGGACTATGCCTACTCGTCCTACAATCATTGGCTAAGCTCTAGAGGGTACATTACCATACTCCTCCTACTTGCGAGTACCGCTACATGCTAGAGTCTGGGTTCTATCCTGTTCTCCCACACTGTACTCCCTCAAAGTTCTTTATCTGAGTTGTGCAAGGTCAGCACAACCTTCATTTCTTCCTTGTCAGCTCGGCTTGTATTTTTCTACTGGCCTGGTAACTTTCCATCGTGGCTTACTTTGTTTCACTAATGCTAAGTCCTGATTCGCACAGCTTCTCCATGGATCCGTGGCCGAGCTCGCACAACCATTCTCCAACACGGTCCCAAGCTTCTCTACAGCTGGACAGGCTGGGGGTAGGAGAGATCATCTACAGGTAGCTTCTCACTTTGTTAACATTGAGATTTATGGAGGAGAGAACGATGGAGTTGAGGTTTCCAGCCAAAGCTTAGGGGCAGCACTATCCCTTCACTCAGCTATGATTAACAAGTCACTTATGCTAACTTACCACAGGCACCTCCCTTGTTTTCCGGGTGCCTAGCTTGCAAGTGGGATGTGAATTAAACTATCATGATGCAAATATAACACCTCTGGGTTAGATTTTCCTGTTTTAAAGATAGTTACAAATTTTCTAACTTGCAAATTCTTGACTTTGGTTTTCTTCCATACCCCATTTTTGAAGTGCTGCAGTAACAAAACCAGCAATTGAACAGAAAAAAAGCATTAAATGTTGTTAAAAGTTCCAAACAGCAAATAGGTTTAAGCATGTAGGTAGAAGAGAAAAAGCGAACAGCCTTTAAGTTTCGAACCAAGAATCTCAATTCATTGCTTGCCAAAGAAACAAAAGACATATGTGACAAAGAGCATAGCTATGTCATCTTTTGCAGAATGGCTTATACCTCATGATCTCCAAGCTGTCCAACAAGCCCATGGGAAAAAATACAACTTGTAGACACAGCAGAGTTGTGTTAACTTAAGTCTGGCACTGCACTGAACTGGAAAGTTGCATTGCTTTCAGATGGGAGCTGGCTCCCAGCCAGACAGCTTGAACCACACAGAACAAGCTTACTTCTGCCTTTAAGTGTTGTGTGGGCACATTCAGAACATGATAACGAGATGCATGACAGGACACCATGGAAGACATAGTCCCTCTGTGCTTCTGATCAAAGTCGGGGGGTTTTTTTGGTTGGTTTTTTAAATACCAGAATGCATTCAATGCAGCCGGACCAAACAATGTGGAAACAGAGTAGTTCTGGGAGCACCCTTAAATTGCCATCATCTTCAATGTTATAGTAGCGTGAGTGAACAATTCAGATACTTTCCTGCAGAGTCATCTTTCTCTACTTTTCTGATCAGTTCAGATGAACTTGTAAGAGGGCTGAATTATGCTGATACAATTAGCCTCAACTGACTTTATATAGTCAAGTCAGAGTAGAACAGAGATGATGGCCACTCCCTCTCTGTATTCAGTATCACTTCTCTCCTGGTCAGAGGAAGCCACTGGTGGATAATCCACGAGACAGGCTCTTGTTCAAAGAGCTAAATACACTCCCTCTCAGATAAGTCCCACGAAAAAAAGACTGTGAGTGCAAAATAAACCAATTCATCCAGAAGTTACTTGCATGAGGATTGCAAAGTATGAACCCACAGTAATTATTCAAGGAGAGGTAACTGCCAGAAAGATGGTGCAGGAGACATTGCAAATGGCTTCTGCATTTGCACGAGTTGCACTGTCTCAGGTAAGTTGTGTTGTATTTAAATAATAAATAAATAAGTTTTTTTTTTTAAATATTGGGTTTAAAATATGGGTTTAAAATATTCTATGCTTACATCTACATAGTATCAAAACAACTTGAAACATATTACGTGGCTGAGGGATCAGTAATTTAGAGATAAGCAAGAGTGCCCCAAATTTCAGAACTAACAGCATGGAACAAGAGATCAATGCCAACTACTAAAGAAATTGTTAACATATGTGGTACAGCTCTAGCAATGTAGCACTAACTGCTAGAACTGCAGTATTACAATAAAGAATGCAGATGGTATCTGATATCTAAATAAATAAATAACAGCACCATACATGCCTTGTTGCAAAAAAAAAAGAAAAAAGCCTACACTGGCTTATAATTTGTTTAGCAACAAATTATGTTCTGTACTTCGCAAACAAAGAACCAACAATCAAAATATAATTTAATAAGAGCACAAATCAATACTATGATTATGTTTGTTAAAAAGCAGTCTTCATCTCACAGATTTCACATGTCTGTTCCCTGAAGCTGGGGAATATTTCCATAGATGCTGAAAGAGATGGCAGCCAAGGCTTGAAGCTGAGCAATACTCTTTTCCTAGCCCACTCAGAAATAACGAACAGCACCCTTCAAAGCTTTTGAGAAAAAGAAAGGCTTCTCTCGACATTTTCCTTTGTATACAGCTGAATATGAAAAGCAGACAACACCACATTGGTCAGGGCAGGAGAGAGAGTTTTTCAACTCACTGCTTTATCTGATTTATTCCAAAGTCTTGAAACTAAGGAATAATTATTATGTAGTCTTAGAAAAACTGAAAAAATGCTTGAGCATGTTGTTTTTATTCTGAAAGTCTATCTTCCACAATCCCATGTATCCCAAGGCTGAAAATCTGTTTTCTATAAGGATACTATTCAAGCTGTAATTATGCTTGCAAGCATGAAAAAGGTCAGTGGACTTTTCATCTCTACCTTAAAATATGGGAAAGTAGTTAGCTTTGATGCCAGTTTCTCCTTTTCACTTCTTTTATCAGTATCATTCACAGTTTCTAATGCAAACCAGATGATAACAGCACAATTCCAAATAGCGCAAAATAGCTAGGTGTGTCATTTCCACCACCTGTTCTTTACCAAAGCAGAAAATATTAATCTCACTCTAAATTTTCCATTTTTACACTGCAGCTGATCTTGTTCTGCAGCTCACACACAGTTTACATGACTAAAAACAAAAAATTCTTAAATCGTTGCCAGAAAGAGTCACTTCTTTTGTGCCAGGAGACTCACACTGGCATCTCTGTGAGTAAGCCCGAAAGCCAGGACTCAAGCTCCCAAGAGAAAAAGGCTCCTATCACCAGCCCCTTTGCAACACAACAGCTGACTGATGGTGGTTGCAATACCAAGCTGATCTGCACATGACCTTGCATCACAAGTGCAGACCCCTCTGCATCACTATCTCACGCTGCAGGTGGGCCAGACTACCCCAGACACCCATGCACAATGTGAGAAGGACCTCCCCACTTTAAGGGGAGGTTTAACTTTTAACTTTAACATGACACTGACAGTTAAGCGTTAAATTTAATATACCAGAATATTTAGGTTCCATAACAATTTTGCTGTTCTGTGTTGAATATCCCTTGTGATTTTTGTGCCAACTGTACCACCAGAAGAAAAAAAAAAAAAAAAAAACACAAAAAAAACCTGGATCCTGTTTATTATTGAATAGTTTCCAGCCAAAACTTTTCTGTCTGTAGTGGTGAACACTGGAGATATCCCTAGGGCTATTTTATACTAATACACCTAGGAAAGTTGTGCTTTTATATGCGACGTAGCTTCACAAATAACTGACCTACAGCAAAATAAGTCTGCCCAATTTATTAAATAATTTATCCCATTGCAGTTTTGATTAAAAGTTACTCTTTTGCCTTTAGTAGACAGAAATGTCAATTTTTTTCTCATAATACTATCTTTGTAAGAGATGAACTCAGACCACTCAAACCTCCTTCCATAATTCCTTGATTTCTTGACCAACCATATACTTTGCTTCAAGTACAAATATTAGTATTTAATACTCAGCACTAAAAATTCACATCTGAAGACAAAAAGCATAAAATAATCATGTAGTAATTTAGGAACACTTACACTCTTCAGAGCTATATCATAAATGCAGACAATAACCCCATTGGAGCCTGTGAAAATAATTACATATGCAAGTATATTTCGGAATAAGACCAGAAGTATACAAACCAAATATAATAGTAAGGGATAAATACACAAAAGTAACATTTTTTTGTTACTTACAGAGAGATGCAAAATTGACCTTACTGTCTTTATCTCACACAGCTGACTGTATTTTATTACACGGCAACTCTTACCAATGCATTATTCTTAAAAATCACTAACTGGTGCCTTAATCCTCAGTTAGTTCTTCAAGGGGACTATTTACAGAACAAAATGTTCCTCCCAGCACTTTGCTTTATCAGAAGCTGGCTCACCTACCAACACAAAGCTACTGTTTTAAAAATATCACTATAAGGTAGAATTCTGCAGATATGTAAAAGCTGTTGAAGTCAGGC
This sequence comes from Scopus umbretta, assembly GCA_013400535.1. Taxonomy (NCBI): domain Eukaryota; kingdom Metazoa; phylum Chordata; class Aves; order Pelecaniformes; family Scopidae; genus Scopus; species Scopus umbretta. Next base: position 7,926 of record VZTL01031667.1, read on the forward strand.
CACTTCCATGCCATGAGCCATAGTGCAAGCTTGCAAACAACTTTTGCTGCCAGACATAAGCCAGAAAAGAAGCAAAGACAAAGGGTTGGGAACACTATAAGCATGTTGGCATAAAATATAGCACCTTAATCTATAGGTAGTTAGAATTGTTTAGCAAATAGTTAAGGTTTGACTTTGGGGGGATTTTTTTTTTAAAAAAAAAACAGGTTTGGTTTTGCTCACACGTTATTTTTCCCCATGCTCTCTGGGAGTCCAGTTTTCAGCTAGAAAATTCTCTACAAAAACAGAAGAATAAAATTGTTATTAACACGTGGTGTCAACAAAAGTAGAAGAAACTTTGGCAACAGCACAATATATGATCATGCTTTTTGATTACTAACTTGGAAGAGGGAAAAAAAAAAACCAAACCAACTTTGCTGCAAGCACGAGAAAGGGTGGGAATCCATAATTCAGAAGAGAAGCCAAGTATAAACAAAGAAGGCTGACACTTTAGAGGATTAGATTACAGCCTCGGTTCAAACCATTAGAGTAATGAAGATATCTAGGAAGAGAAATGTACATGCTTGTTTATTTTTATTACCTCTTGAAAAGGCTGCTTGGCTTTGTTTAGCTTCAATTATCATGGTCTCTAAAGACACAAGCTCCAAAACACAGCACCTACAAGACCGAATCTGTAGATCCAAGTAGAGCATATTTCACTTACTGCAGTCTCCCATTTCTGCGACGATCCCGATGGTTTCCCACAGCTGAGCCACAAGGTCTCGCTCCTACAGGGACGCTGCAGGAGGTACAGCCGGAGCATGCCGTGCAGCGCACAGTATGCAGCGGGGCTGGCGCAGGGAGACCTACCCAACCCCTGAGAGCGTGGCTGCTCAGAAGCTGCACTGAAAAATTTCCCTAGAAAAGCTCAGAGCTGACATAAAACAGCAACTGCTTGTGCACAAGTGAAGAGTGAATACCGTATCCAAAGTCGCCTGTCTACCAGTGTCTGCACAGATCTAGCCTTGGTTTGTTATAATTAGTAGGACTCCCCGTTTGCCGATTCCCTGCAGAAAACACTGGTGGCTGGAGCCCAGCTTTGTGTCGCATCAGCAGAACTGGGCACCAGTATTGACAGTGCCAACAGAGAAGAGAAAGAAGAGAGACGTAACCAAGTTTCGGTCACCAATAATGAAAAAAATAAGACACTAAACTATGAATCTTAGAGATAAAGTCACAACAAACTATTTGCATCTGAATAACCTGACACTACCTACAAGCACTAGAGAAGGTGAGGGAAAAAAAGAAAAAAAAAAAAATCACACAGGACAAATAAGATTTCCTCATTTCCTTTGTTTTATAAGGAAAAGCATTTTAAAACTTAAATATGATTTATGCTCTGTCCTCATGATGATCTACTGGATGCTCATGCTAAAGAAAGGTTTCATCTACAGCCATATTCTTTTAATAGCATCTGCAGTTTATGTTCCAGGACATGTGCCAGTAGCTAATGATCCTCCTGTTATCAATTCTCCCTAGATGGGATGAAAACCCATTTTCCTGGTCTTGACAAACAAAGACCCTGTCTTGCTTATTACAGATATATATGCATACAAACAGTTTGTGTAGTGGAAGGCATTTAACAGGATCAGGACCATCAGCATGGCCAAACATGAAATCCACTTTTGGCACAGGGATTTTGCAAGCAACTGTTGCCACCTTACTGTAGCTGCTCAAAAACTTCTGGCTACAGGAATTCTGCAGGGAAAGATTTATACATGGGACACCTCTGTCTTAGTGTGTATTTGCTTTTAATCACAAAGTAATTTTCTGTATCTAAAGAAAAGGAAACAGGTAATACAACACATGTACAAATGAAACATATGAGGTTAGTGGGGAAAAAAAAATAAAAATGGCACACCATGATATCTCTGCCAGCCACACTTTTTTCCACCATTTCCTTACCAACAATAATACATTTGAGGATTCTGAAATTCGTGTATGCTGCTCAGAATTGGGCATCAACGCCTGGGTGGTCAGACCAAAGCACCAGGGACAAGTACCTTTCCTTACATTTAAACCACCAGCCACAGACGTTAAACAGATGAGAGGCTCACAAAGAACTGATTAGGAGGATGTTCAGGGACACAAGACCTCTTAGGTGGCAAATTAAAGACAAAGGGTATCTCATCTAAGTAGCTGGACAAGTTATTTGAGACAGCATGAAAAATCCCTCTCTCCACTTGATAGTCTTGATAGTGAAGTGGGAACTCTGAATCCATGTAGCACTTCCCACTCCCAGTAACAATGCTGAAATAAGAAAAGCAGCACAACCTTTTAAGATCAGTTAGCTTCATCAGAGAGGTATTTAACGGAAAATTTAGACATACTACTCCCCCACTATACACCAACTTTTTTTAACATATTCTGGAGGAATAGATACTTACCTAGGAGTCCCATTCTGCATAGCCATTAGAGAACATACACAATTCATCTCGCTCTCCCTTTCATTATTAATTGTTAGACTTCTAACTCAAGGATATCTTTATCTTACCCCAGTACCAATCTGATTAATGGATGCAAACCTTTCACCTTTCAATTACACAGTAAATTTTGACTGCTTCATGAAACTGATTAAGCCTGTCAAATCCTCGCCCACAGATAACATAAAAAGTGTGTCTGGTACAGAACCAATTATCTTTGACCGATGAAGGAGGCATTCTTCCTTCCTTTGGGTTTTGGGTTCCCCTCCCGGCCTTCTTTTTTTATACCTACCAAGTCCTCTTAGCTGAGGTTTTTCACTGCAAGAACAGTGAAAAAGTGAATTGTGGAACAGCACTATCAATCTCATGTTTTCAAGATGTTAGTCTTGGATTAATTCTCTACAGGATATGTAGGACAAGTACTGAAAGTCCTCAAGAATACAAAGTTTCTAAAGTTGAGGTACTCCATAAAACGTGCTAGAAGAGGGTAAATGAAAACTAACATGGTTTGAACATGAGTGGTCGGCCAGATGATCTCCACCAGTCCCAACCATCCTATGCTCAGTGATTCTGTGATGGTGACAACAAATACGCAGCACCCACCTGGGGCATGGTGAGCAACCAAAGCAGCTCTGGGAAATACTGACAATACAGAGGGGAAGCGTAGTCACTGCCCAGCACGCTTTCTCTCTGTATTTAAATGCCTGTCTAAAAGACCAATTTAGAAGTAGTAGGATTGCCTGAAGAAACAATTTTTGTTCCCTATTCTGTTAACTGGGTTTCCAAAAGAGCTGGGAACCATCAGCTTTGAATAAATAATACACACTCTGCAGCGTCTATGGGCAAGTGGCTACATTTACCTTAAACACACTGTTAAAACACAAACATCCATGAGTTACTTGGCAAGCAGAATACATTTTCTTTCACTACTGGATATCAAATGTCAGAAATATCCCATGGAGCCAAAACAACAAAAACAAATTTATAAACCAAAAAATCTTCTAATGCCATCAAGAGCATAAAGACCTAAAGATAAACTCAGATTATATCACATACAAGAGTTAAAGCAGAAACATGTCCAGTTAGTCCTTTTTCAAAAAACTACTCATGCAAAAACAAATTCTCCTTTTCATTTCTTTTCTTTTGTTCTTTGTAAAATATATCTCTGTTTGGGGAAGTGGAAATTTTCAAATGCACAGATGTTTGTGATTGCACGCTAACAGCCTGCTGGGAACCATTAATGGTGTAAAGAGTAAAGTTATTCTATCATCTATAAGTCACTGTTCAAAACCATTGCCCTTAGTCAAGGGGTTGATTAATGGCATCCAGCAATGACATAGATTACCCCCTGCCCATGCAAGCTCTTTGATTTTAATGCAGTTAAGCTACTGAAGTAAACAAACCAATTTGGGTGTTCAACTAGCTCTTTGTCTCATTAAAAATTATTTGACTAGACTAGTGGTAAAAGAATATTGTGTATGTCCCCAAATTCAATTTGGCATTCTGTAATCATAGCAGCAATTACATTTGCAAAAAAGTTAAGAAATTAACAGTGGCAGAAAATGGTCAACCTTTCATTAGGGACTTTCATTAGGGACTTTTGTGTGTAACAAAATTAATATTTTCTAATCACCATGGCACAGCAAACATGCTTCTGTGTGTTTTAAAGAGGCCAACAGCAACTACAGTCACCAGGCAAAAATCTTAGCAAACATTTGCAAATTTGCTGTTCAAAACCAAACAGCACTCAACCTCTCCCAACTAGGATTTCTGCAAACTGCAATTCCAGCATCCCTCAAGAACACCTTCTGCAGTCTGGTGTCAGGCTGCACTTGGCATTTCATGTCGGGGCAAGTTTTCCTTCTCTTGTACAACCAAAATGATCAGTGTGAATGTTACTAAAATAATTAGTGTGAATGCAGCAAGTTGAATTATCAGGGCTGAGGCATCTTCTTTCTCTATTTAAATGTCAGGTGCCCCATAGAGATTTGAGTTTAGTGTACTTTCAGTAGAAAACTTGAACACACTATACCCATGCGTGAGTATATGGCTGCCTTTGTGCTCTGTGCACGTTCAGCAATGGAGACACCTACCACAGAACTCACGGAGAGACGCCAGGTGGTTCCTACACCGAGATGCACTTGGGCAAAGCTGATGGCAAACCACTGCCTGAGGAGACCTGAAGGGAGCATCACTCTGGGCATGACCCAATGATCACTTTAATTCCTTTTTCCAGTAACGCAACAGGACCATGCCTCAGAGCTATTTACCAAGCGAATACGGCCAGCTCGCTGTGAAGTCCCACGTGGGCTCCTGACCCCCGTGAGCTGGGCATCCTGGAGCCTGGTGGCAGCACTGGCTGCAAGACGGCTCCCTACACCTGTGCAGTGCCACATCACAACCTCAGGTGCCATTTGCAGCATGTCTGCATCACCTTCACGGTGTATCCCATAGTCTTAACATTGTCTACTGCTATCATTATCACAGAGTACAGAAAGAAAAAAAGAAAAAAGTTAGAAGTCCTCACGTAAAGTGGAGCTGACAGCATGCCATTCTTGGTTTTAGAAAATGTCACTGGCCACGTATTACAAGACACATCAAAGATTGCTTTCAAACCTTCAGACAGTTATCCGAGTCTCATTTTTCATCACATTCCTCCTGACAAATTAATACCAGCCTTCCGCATCTTATGACTGAGAACAACGTATCTGTTTCCCACACGTCCTGATCAGCCTCTTTGCTCTGAACTCACTCCAAACCCATCTCCTAACACCCTGCTACTTCCTGACCACTCATCTCGACCTTCCTTTTATCCTTCTCACACAATTTTTAGCATCTATTCTACACATACTCACAGCACTGTAACCTGACAGAAACTTTGTAAAACCTGCTTAAATTCAACAAAACGCAATAGGTGGCAGGGAGAATTATTTTCCTTTGGTACCAGGACACAATCAGCATCCAGAAAGTATACTAATAAACACACTTTCGAGATCAACACAAATAATACAATTCACATGCACAGATCTAATGAGCAGTTTAATCTCCCAGTGTTTGGTGGCACAGGACTTCTAAGTAGAAGATGCTATTGTCTGGTAAATTTACCAAGGAGGGACGATCTATGAGACCAAAACCACACAAAGGTGACAAAAAGAAACAAAGCTTAGCAAATGGGGACAGCATTTTATTTTGTTTATAAACACCTAACTTAAAGGGGGGAAAAAAAAAAGAAGGCTCCACCCATGTCATCCTCAGGACAGATTTAATCTGTATCAAAAAGGCCAAAGGTTTGCCCCAACTGATACTGTTGCATAGCATTAGAATGCAGATTTTTGTCACTACTCCCAACTTTCACATCATGTACTCTGAAACATGGGAGAACTTGCCATCCACAGATTGTAAAAGTGAATATAAAATAAATGTAACCACCGAAGTCTCTTTTTAACTTACTTCTAATTTACAAAAACCCTCGCTGTATTTAATATGCAAAGAAACTTGCAAGTTTCTAAGGAAAAGTAATCACATGTTTCCAGTAAGACATATCTGTATGTTGCTTTGGTTCCAAACACAAAGTGAAATATAAGAAAATTATATTGACTTACTAATGTATTACAAAAAAGAGTTTACATTTTTACAGTATGCTTCCTTTTTAGCTTTTAAGTTTTGAGTCCTACTTTCTGGTCTATTAAAAGATTGCTTTGCTTTTTAATTTTAATTATCTTCTCTTTACCCCTTCTTCATTTCTTGGTTGACAGGATGCTATAATTCCTTATGGAGAATGCTCTTTGATAAATAGGACCACTACTTTAAAGCTGCATTTAATTCTTCTTACTCACTTCCTCACCCTGAAGCAGTTTGCCATTGAGCACCTACTTTTTCAGAGTTTCATACATAAATCAAATTTCAAGAATCAAAACCAGCATTCATTTGTTACCATAAAACCTGAACTTCACTGTGCAATGAAGCTACAGATACTGAAATCTAAAAATCTGAAGTCAGCATTAATGGATTTCTGTGTCACTTCCACTACATCATTCTTATTTGACCTTTGCAAAACGTCTCTTAGTTGAATGCAAAGGAGAAAGTAGAAGAGGCACACAGCCTTTTTAGTTGAGATTTCTTTGTTAAAGCTGTTCTTACTGCTAGCAGATGCAGCTTCTTATAGCTTCATCTTGAGTGATGTTTTCTCAGATAGAAATCTTCTGCAGTCTGTTACCTGTCCACAAAAGTTAAGAAATTTCATTGTTTTCAATTATGTTTTGCAGAAAGCGGATACGAATGATCTGACAGTGTCAAGATAACGGAAGAGTGTTTAGAAGTCAATAAATGTTGTTAATGATTTCTATGTCTGATAGCTAAAATTCCAATTTTAGCTTCCTAACAGTCAGGAGACTGCAAAGAACTCAGTAAGACATCAGATGAAGCAAAAAAGCACCCTACTGCTCAGTCAATAACCACCCTGGAATTATAAAAGCAGAAAGACATGCCATTTTCTGAAGACAGTCCAGGTGTTAATCATACAAGAAAACAGCTTAAAGCATAACTTGCTCTTCTCTCCTCCAGCTCTTTTCTTTTTTAAATAAAAACTTGCTTTTCTTCCAGCCGTGTTTACATATAGCTAAGGCAATGAGTTCTTACAACATATTGCATCTTCAAACGTCATTCAAGCTGTTAGTCAATCTGTCCTAAAATGTTGCATTGTAAAGAACTAGTCATGTCTTCTACTTCTCATGCAAGGCTCCAGTTGTCACCTAAACAAGTAAGGTGGAGGATTTTTTCCCATACATAAAGCAACATTGACTAAAATTAGTGTTAAAACAAACAACAGTATCAGAATAATTTATTTCTGTGAAGTTTAAATCCTTTTTGTAAACAGAGATGAACCATCCCAGCCACAGATGTGGCTTGTTCACAGAGATTAATCAAGAACAGTTCACTCTTGCAGGGTGCTTTTACCAAAAAGCACAGGAGCTAAGGGGTAGGGAGAAGGAGAGTGCAGAAATGAGCTCTGCCTTCAAGAGTTTTCACCAGCCCTCCAGCTAGGCCAGCACAATTGTATTTGAAATAGGCACTAAACTGGTCATTTTCAGGGCAGGGGGGTGTTTTTCTGAGGGTTTCTGTCATTGTTGTTTTTTTTTTTTTTTTTTAAGAAGTCTTAGAAAACAATCAGAAATTTTTTTAAAAAGACAGACTGGAGAAACCAAAGCTCTTCTGAATTTTCCTATTTGAATGTGTTTTTCAACTATTTACGTTGCTGTCCAGACAAATACTAGAACACCATCAGGACTTTCTCTTTATCAGAGTATTAGTAGCTCCTAAGTGCTTAATTAATTTTTTTTTTTTTAAGTTCACTGAACTTGGATATAATTGACCTATTTACCTATATAGCACCTTCCATTGATGCAGTTTGAACTCCTTTACAAAAGGTTTTGCAAACAGCATGTACAAATTAATTTCTCCCCCTAGACAGGAGAAAGGCATTATAGGCCTGTATTTCTTAAATCTATTATACTTTATTTCTTTATTTATATGTGTTTATTATAGGTATCATGCTAAGATAATAACTGCAACTTCACTAGATCCCATGACACAGTATTCAACTCTCCCAAAATTCATCCTGTACTATATACTTTCTTAGAAGGTTCTTTTTGGTGCTTGCATTTACTGCTTCCTTGCAGGTGAAGAACGAGAAACATGCACACATAAATTTCACTTGGAAAGTAAAGTAGATCTGCAGAACTAATTTCTGCTTCAAGCTAATGAACTAAGTTTCATTGTGGCTCTTGTAACGCCACTCACTTCCATGGCAGTACAGCTCTAACATCTGCTTCTCCAAGATGGAGATAAGAAACCAAGATCCTTGTGGCACCATACTATACTACAGGCATGTTAAGGTCAGGCTTATTTTGGTGGGCAAAAGCCTACTTTTCTTCCTGAAACTACTTATTTAGTGTTCCCACAAGAGTAAAGACACGTAACTAACATAAAAATCCAAACTTGCTTAGGCTGGTGGGTTTACATTTACTGAGCTGTAGTACTTCCATTTCCATAAAGACATGAAGCATTCAAAAGTTAGTGTTTCATAGATGAGGAGGAACCAGGGAAGTTGTTCTTGCTAGCTCATCCCTTTAGCACGTGGTGAAAAGGGCAGGCTACTATACAGGTGCTGGCCAGCATTCTACTTCCAAATCCCTTCCCCTTCCCCAAGGGCTGTTTTGTGAAGGCAGACAAAGGAGAAAAGAGAACACTATCCTGAAGACCCACCTTCTGAAAAACTGTCTCATAATGCCAGGAGAGAGAAAAAATGCAATCACTTAAGAATACCTTTATTAAACATTTCATATGTGTTTTTTTCCCACCCTCAGCTTTCAAAGCACAAGTGCCGCTCAGATCCCATCACTTTTTTGATCACTATTCTCTGCCCTGAATCTTTGGACAAATTACGCTTCTGCCTTACCCATTGTACCTGTTGTATCACTACTTCTGTACATGTGAATAGCTTTCTCTTTACTGTAGCAGTGTATGTTACAACTAAAAATTCAACCTTTTCGCCCCAGCATTACCTAAACTCTTAGAAGTGATGCTAAATGAAAATATTAGACATCATTTAAATTAAGGATGAAGAATTTTTTTATCTCTCAAGAAGCTGTTAAAATGCTCACAACTATTCAATATGGCAAAGAATTATAAGAATCTATGGTTTAAAAAATGTGTGAGCAAAGCAATAAAGATCTGCAGACAAATCTGAAAATGTGGAAAGGTCGTCTCTCACCTTACTTAAAAATCATGTTTTTAAAAGCCAGAGGGCAGCCTTTTTAGCGATAATCTCCAAAAAATGTATTAATATACTCTGTTTGAATTTAAAAAAGAAAATGGTCATATATAGTTTAAAAATAACAAATAAAGGAAGCATTCATTTTTTTCCTAGATGTTTGTCCTCTAAAATAGTATTCACATATACACACAGTTCTGTTGTCTGTCTCGCACACACGGAGACATATCTATTGAGAGAGAGCAAGAAAGAGCAACACATGCTCTTGTTACCACTCTCTGAAAACAAACACAAGAACTAACACCTATACTCAATAAATAAGTCATGAGAAAACCCTATCTTATTTCTACAGGTCATTCCAATAGGTTTTAAAGAAGCTTCCTGCCCACAGTCCTTAAAAAGCCTAAGTCCCTCTATTTTTCCACAAAGGGGCAGAAGAGGGCAGGCTAATGGAAAGAGAAAGTCAGTACGGACTTCCCTCATGCAACTAATCAGAACCTACTGTAAATTGCATAAATATTCAAGCAATAAATCAAACCATAATACCTGAGTTCTGTTCTTCCTCAAGCTTTACATTCCCCTAATACAAGGGATAGCACTTTTCCTCAAGTTTATTTGGCCAAACTCTATCGGAATGCTACAAGTTAAATAGTATAATGTGAAATAAATCACTCTCAATCCCGCCAACTGACTGTGTGTTTTTATATATTATCAGAAATAAGTCAGGATCTACTTATATTCCCAGCTGAAGTCAGCCAGAATTGTGCCACTGACTTCCATTCATGCGGCCCCATGCTAAATGTCTCTAGCCAAGACTTTTTTTTAATACCTATGAAACACATTGCACATTTTGATGCCATATAAAGAACAACAGTAATAACTTTAAGTCAGCCTTGCATAAAACCATAGCATGTTTAAAATAAATATGTTAAGACCTGCTTGAGTAACAGAGGGTGCTGAATACTATTTAGTGCTTGTGACCACCTGCAGTATCGTATCCAGGACACAATGCTAATTTTAGATTTCTGGATGAATGCCCACTATAGGATATGCTATTTTTACTAAGTTCTGACATGTCCATCCAATGGCACATCTCCACTTCTAAAGTGGTACTGTAAGGCTATTAAAGTTTCCAGTTACCACTTGGCTCAAAACTGCAAACTACTACAAAGTTCTTTTGCAAGAAGAAATTTTTCATATTCTGATTGACTTTACACAATAGAACTTATGAATAAAACCAAAATAAACACCTGGAAACAGTATAATTAGAAGAGGTCAGCTGTGGTGTGTATTAGTCTTCCCTCCTCCCCTGAAGTCTTTTTCATCAAAACCCAATATAACAGTATTTTACATATATTATTGCAACTTTCAGTTCAATGCACATAACAATCATACAGAAATAGCCTTCGCAGCCTAGATAGACTCTTCCAGGCGTCTATACTATACTGACCACACCTGTCTCTGTCTTACTGAGTGGCAAAATAGAATCAAATTGTAACAAACATGGTGATAAATGTTTATTCATCAAGTTTGAATTTAGACCTGCAAGTCACTGAGTACAATGGACAATCAAGTTTTACATAAGAGTTTATACTACAGAGCTGCTGTCTAGTTTTCCCAAGGAGGTATTTCTGAACAAGGTACAGGGTCAGCAAGTCTAGAATGAGCTTTAGCAATCAGGGTTTAAGATTTCTACCTTTCCACTCACATGCACTTCTTCCCTTACCTGCCACATTTCAACAGGTAGACTGAGTCTGTTCCGAGACCTGTCTTCCTTATGACAGATTTTAATACATTTTTAATCATAGAGATTTAAGCATGAGCGTGGTATTTGGCATGCATCCTGAAGCAAACAATAAGACGTATCTTCTGCCAAAATCTCCAATGAAGACAATCCCAATAGTTGGGGGGAAATGTCAGCCAGAAACAGTTACATGAAGCACAAAACCCTCCTGAGAAGGAAAAAGTCTTTATTTAATAAATTAAATGCAAATTTTTCATTCTAATACTTCTGATCTGTTTTTGTGGATTTTCTCAGGTATGTTGAATTAAACCCAGTCATCAACACCAACTTGGTTCAAAAGAGCAATTAATGAGTATGGCACAGAACCAGCTTAGCCCTGGAGGAGTCTCTGACATTTGTTCATAGCGAAGACTGTTCATTAATTGCTCCCTTTGTTCTAAGCCTCTTAATGATATTTTTGACACAACACTACAAGTCATTGTGAGTTACTCCTCACAGCTAGCGACATCTGCACTATGTTAAGTTAATAAAACTACCTTTGAAAGATTTTCAAGAAGATATTTAAAGACACGGGGGAAAAAAGGTCTGGATGTGCTGACAGTGGAATAAAGAAGCTATATTGAAATTCTTACTATTATCTCCAAGTACACTTTGTATTACAGATAACATAAGCAAGCATTTTGTGTTCTATATTTGCCATAATTAATGGAACTCAGGCAGAAGTCCACCATGTTATTCCAACCTATTTGAACTGTGCTCCCACACCAAACTGAACTGTAATGCTTCATAGGGCTTCTGCTGATCGTAAGTTCTCAGCCAACTGAGAGGACTGGCTTTTTGATTGCTTAAGTAAAAAACACTGTGGGGTTTTTTTCCCCTTCTTTTTTTAAAAGGGAATAAAAGGTGGAGAGTAAAGAGTCTGGCTCTGTGTTATGATGGAACCACACTGAACCAACGATCTCTTTCCAAGAGTTAAAACAAGGTTGTTGCCATTTCACACTTACATCTGGAACTCAGAAAGAGAGAAGCAAAGCCATCCCACAAATTAAAGCGCATTCTCAGTGTGCACTTTATAAGTTTGAAAAATTAACTCCTTTATCTCCCTAACATGTCCACAGTATCATACCATCCATAGCAGAGTTCTACTGCAAAGCACATCATAATTCACCATAGAAACACAAAGAAAATATTGAACAAGCTGCATGGAAAGTTCATACCTGGAGAACAGCTGAGAGCCCTGTAGGTCCACAGACCTTCAACATGCAAATGAAAACAGTGTCCACCCTCAGCGCTGGTGACATTACTCCAATTATCCTGAGCCAGTTTTCCAACTTGAAATTCAGTTTCTGTAATTCATATTGTACAGCAACTCCTTCTGCCTGCCAATTATTTACATTAACACAGCCATCAAGTCTCATGCAGTTGTATGTGTGAGAAACTCTATGTTAAACATTTCATTAGCTAACTGTATACCTCTAAGTACTTAAGAAAAGTAGCACAGCAGCAGTGGATATGGTTAGCTGGAACCTTGTGTCTTGATCTAGTCCAAAAGGAGTCAGATCCTGTGAACAGCCAAGGCAAGCCAAAGAGAGTAACACTGTGAGCCCAAGTGGGGTGCCCTGTGCGTAGCGTGTAGCGGTGGAGAGAAGGAAGAAAGGTTTTCACAATTTTGCAATTGTCCATATCCAGTCTACTATCTCCCACCACATTGTTCTGTGACACATGGGCTCCGGTTTCCTCTGAAGCTTTCCATTTGCACTCATCTAAAACAGTCCCTTCCACCTCTTATTTCTACCAGCTGTTTCTTCCTTCTTGCCTGCTACCCACCTCATTATCTATACTCATTGAATGAGTCATAAAAAAAACCCAAAAAACAGAACCCCAGCCACCCACACAACAGCAGCTGCCCTTCTCTGTACTGAGCTTCAGGACATAAAAGCAGCAGGAAAAAAAAGAGAGAGCTCAACGGGAGCCAGCAGGTTCCTGCCAGCCCAAGCACCCCTACTTGCCCAGAGTCCATCAACTGCAATGCACTCAGCCTGGGCTATGGGAATGCAGGAAAGGTGACCTGCATGTCTTTGATGCGATAGAGAGAACATGACACTCGGCACACCTTCCAATGGCTAACTGAAGGCTGAGTTTGCACATGGCTTGTTCACAGAAACAGTTACCTGCTGGGACACCATCTCGGCTGACTTACAAGAGAGTGAAAGCAGAAAAGAGTAATTCCACCTAGATACAAAATTCACAACAGGCTCTCATCCTTGATAGATTAGTCAGAGAGGGATCAGCAAACCACACCAGCACTGCCATTCACACCTTTTTATTTATATGCACAAAAGAATCATTTGAGTATCTAGAGAATCATTTGTTCATTAGTACATTTGCATGCATGTAACCGATGTAACTGATTAGCAGAATGCAGGTGTACCCTGGCCTGCCTCATACCTTAGGCATCATCCTGCACATGACAGATCTAGCATAATTAAGTCAAATTCCTAAACAAGAAAGCAAGAGATAGTCTGATCTTTTTTGTCTTAAGATGTACACAGCAAAAAGGAACTCAACAGAGCAGAAGAGCTCGTTTTATTAGCAATGCTATACTAAAAGGTAGATAACAAACCTTGTAGACCATTTATTTCCATATTTGTTTGGTCCATGAAGCGGTGCTAATGTCAACCCTCAATATCCCACCCCCCTTCATTAGCATTAAGCAACCTAACCTTTATTGAGATCCCTACAAACGCGAAATACTGTTGTACATTATCTCAAATAACGTATTAGGACCTATTGATCCAACCTTTGGAACTACAGCTGTAGGTTGAGGAACAGAAGGGGAAATAACCCAAAGGATTTAGATATTAAAACATAACAACTGTACTTAAATCTTACACAATACATGGACTTAATCACAGCCTGCAGCAAGAGTGTACGGCAATATACACTGTCAAATCAGAGGCAAACCATGGAGAAACACTTGCACTTACAATGTGTTCATCAGCTTTCAGAAAGGAAAGGTATATTAAAATCTCAAACTTCCATGTGCATTCTTATCCAACTAGCTTGTCCATGTTTCTGGCCCATCTAAATTAGCATAACTTCATAATTTACTGAAATTCTACTGATTCAATTGTACCTTCTGAGTCCAGTCAAATCACATCATGACCTCTGCCTTTAAAAGATCCCACTATAGCCATTGTGAAGGATTCATTTAAATTACATTTCTTCTATTCATTTCACTCCCAAGCAAAGGTTGTTCCATTCTTCCCTGCAGTCCTGCTTGCCACAATAAAGTTAAGAAGTTTATGAATTTTAGATATTATACATAATTAATACTTAATGCCAACATTTCTTTGCTCTTCAAAGAGATGAGCTCTTCAGAGCTCAAAATAAAACTATCAACTATCAGAACAGTGTCCTGATCTCTATTTCAATTCACTTTGTCTTTTGGCATGGTCTCATGCACTAACCACTGGACTGAAGCTGGTAAGTTCTTCCCAGCAGAAAGGTCTCTCTCTCCTTCCACTATTATTTTGACCATGTATACAGTAAACCAGGAAACATTTATAAATGCTGCTTGCAAACAGTTCTTTAAGAAATTACAAGTGTCACAGATACATTTTATAATTAATATAAAGCTTTTAAATATACATAGGTTTTATTGTCAGGAGTGAGTATTACTATGATCGAGTCATCTAACTAGAATAATTTTGGTCACCGAGCCGCACCCAACAATTCCTACACAGAAGTTATTGCTCAGATTAGTTTTGCCTATCATAGCCTACATTTAATTCTAATACATTTGTCACACATTACTAAAGTATCTAGCAATACTCTAGTTTTACTATACAGGTCTTTCTTTGATGTTTTGGAACCTTGAGCAAATCGAACACATCACCTGCAGGATACAGGCAGCTTCTAGTCAACAGAAATGCTAGAGGAAGGAGGTTAGCTAGCCTCTCAAGCTTGCTTCATGCCACACGGCATAAGACACCAGAAATCTCACTATTTTGATGGTTCTGCACAGAGCGACTTGCATCCTTCACTTTACATTCTGAGCTACAGTGGAATGCATTGGGAGTGATCATACCACACAAAGAAGTATGGACTTCTCTGTGTGAATGTACATTGTGTCTGCAGACACCCTGGGGCAAGGATACTCTATTTCCATTCATTTCTGAATGGCCAGGTCTACCACCAGAAAAACTGATAATGGAAAATTGATGCAACAGCTTCCTCTGGAGATGAGCTCCTGGGACATAGGGATACGGAATACAATTATCAGCCTAAATGCTGTTAAAATGGTGAGAATATCTTGGGAACTAGTGCTGCAAAAAGAAGCTAAAGAAACAACATTTCAGAAGAAGATACTAATAGTTTATATACCAGTTGCCATTGCTAAGGCTGAAGAGATTATTAGTTAGCTCTGCTCATCGCTTCCTCCCTGGTTAGCTGCCTACAAGAACAATTCCAAACTCTTTTCAGTCACAGTATGACACGTAAACCTGAACAATATAATATTAAGTCTTGTTAACTCAAGTCCTTATGACTCAGTCACAAAAGTAAGGCTCCCATAAGCACGCCAGTTCACATAAGCCTAACGCTTGTAGGACTAGTTATACAGTGATGGAAGTCAACCCAGATGCTATCATGAAGTCAAAGGGATTTTTTTTTCTTCTTAATGTTTTGAGACACAGGGTGGCATTAGAAGTATCTGAAAGACAACAGGAATGATATTCAGGAAACAGACAGACAGATTGATCATCCCAGTTATCAACTATTTATAGATATTAATACAAACACTCACAGAAACACTGTTCTTCACGTGCAGATCGATTTGCGGAAAATAACTTTTTATGTGGAAGCAAGAACATTCAACACATGCATAATTTTTGATAAGGCTTAGAAAGTTGTCGCCAAATAAGCAAGAAGGAAACAAGGGACTTAAACGTGCCATAAAGCAACACTTCCCACAGTGGCAAGGGGAGACAAGCACCTGGCTTGGCAAGAAGTGAACCAGATCTACTGGTTAAAACCAGGAATCTCTAGAACCTCAGGTTTCATCTGTAATTAAGTTCTCTAGACCTGATCTATGGCTACAGATAAACCTTGAAGGTGCCCACGCATGCAGAGAGCTGGGAACAAGTGTGGTGTCAACTGTTCCGCTCATTTCAAATGCCATTTTCAAAATTTTCAGTGTTGGCACTGTCAGCAATTTGAAGCTTATAAAAAAGGTTAAGGCTGATGAAAGCAGCAGGGAAAAAAGCCCCCTCTTTTAAAGGACTTTTTTATGGGGAATGCTAAATCTACAAAATTAACAAATACATGCCCAATTTCAACAAACAATTCACAGTAGATCAAAAAGGTAAGTTAAGCATATTAATTCTTCCTCGCAAACAAATAGAGCTCCCTGTTTTTGCAGTTATGCAATTCTTATATTTCCTCTTATTAAGATATTAGTGATATGCCTCTGCAACAAACTAGTTCTTTTTTTTAACCTTCTGGAAAAAACCAATTACAACACAGCATCTCTATAACTAAAGATGAAGGACAAGCTTTGTCAATAGTCATCCTATAAGAAGACTAACGTGTGTTTTCCCAAGAGGCAGATAGCCCATTGCAGGCAATGCATTCATATGAGTTCTCAAAGGAAAATAACACATTTGCTCAAGTTATTAAGAGCACTTTACGGTTACGGGTTACGGTTACGGGTTTGAGAGACAAATATAAAGACTAAAGTTAAATATCAGAATTAAGTGTTTACTTCTAGTTCAAGACCATGTTTCTTCACACCCCAATACTGATCTTGTTGGCCTTCAGATTAAGTAAATTTGAAAAACAATTTTCCCTGCCAGATATAGATAAGTGAGGAAAAATGGAATTTTCTCATGGAACCTAGTTGCAAACTCACTTATAGAAAGGATAGTGAAGGAAGAAAACAAGACCACTCTCTCCACGCAGACCACTAACTTAATTTTAAACAACAGGCAACAACAGCAAAAAGAACAGTCATTCAGATGTAGAGCCCCAAATTCTCTTTTTGCTGTTGTTGCTAGTTACACATTTTTTTGTTACCAGCAGTTAAAGGATGACGACCAACCTGCACGGGTTTGTCTTCAATACTGAAGACTTATCTAATGCTTCAGGTAAAGAGTCTAACACTATGAACTCAGGAAAGCAACGGAAGATAAACTGGACAATCTTGCCATTCTCTTGGACAATTCAGGTGAGCGTGTAGACTCTGACCAATTTTTATGACCGAATTACACCACTTGTATAATTCTCCAGGGCCTGAGGTAACAGCATTTTAGGACTCACACCCACATTCATCAAGAGAAGCTTTTGTCCCCGCAAACACCAACTCCTTCATCTCTCACACATCTCTAGATCTGTACACATGAACTCATGCATTTGGCAAATGAATGCACAACAGTTATGGCGGTTTGTACTACCAATTCCAACGGCACGTTGGAATGAGTATTATCAGGTGATGAAGGAGGGAAGAGAAAGATTGTGTGTGCAGGTAAAACTTCTGATTAGTCCCTCAAAAACCAATGAAATTTAGGACTGGCAGAAGAACTCTTGTGGATTTTGCCTCAGTAGTTTGAAGTGTGTTCATACAGCTTTTTGTTATGTTAGCTTTATAAGATGCAACAGAGGCATGATCCATTATCATTTTTCAATAGACTAAGGTCTGACAGACAAGCTCTGGAAGAATGAGCTTTAGTTTTTAACAGGTTATTGCCCTGAAATTCCCTACTTCTTGACACGCTCAAGGGCAATACAACGAGCCGTTGCCTCTCAGGTACCTTAGTCCTCAGCAGATGAGTTTAGACTGCTGGCGAAGACAGGCATACATCCGTACCTCAGTACCCATTTTCAATCTCCAAAAGAGAGCCTGTTGCCTCTTATAAAACTAACATAACAAAAAGCTGTATGAACACACTTCAAACTACTGAGGCAAAATCCACAAGAGTTCTTCTGCCAGTCCTAAATTTCATTGTTTTTTGAGGGACTAATCAGAATTTTTATCTGCACACACAATCCTCCTCTCCCCTCCTTCCTCACCTGATAATACTCACTGCACACCTGCAGTTACGCCAAGACCAGTTCCTATGGGGCCTGACTGAATCAGTGGCCATGGGTATATCAAAGACAGAAAGTGTTCTTAAGAGGATCAGTTCCTTAATGCTGTTTACAGTATGGCTCCACATGAAGAGTTACAACTACAAGAACCCAGTAGAGGACTGACTGATGTAAAGATCCAGAACTGCCAAAGAGGACAACAAACTAAAACAACACTTTCTGGCACAGCATCCTCCACCTGCATCTGCCTGACTTCAGGGAACACAGCATACAGTAGGCTGCAAGTCACAAAGAGAAGCTTTTATTAGCAGACAGGAATTAAGGGGGTTTTCTGGTTGGTTGGTTGGTTGGGGTTTTAGGAAGTATTTTATCAAGTGAGAATATGGATTTGCAGTGTCAGAAACAGGTGCAAGAGACAACAACACTACCAACATCATCTTTAGTCACTTCAGCATCACAGCTAGTTCATAAGGCTCATAAGAGTCATTAGACTCTTGGCCCATCCCAGGCTGACACGCCTCAAAGAGCACTATCAGGAAACAGTCCTCTCTATTCCCTTCCAAAGCTGCAATCCCATCTTTTGGCTAAACTAGGAGTCCTGTGTTGCAGTACGGGGTAATATAACATAAGACACTAGTAGCAATTTTGCACGCTTACTCTCTCCAAGACATTAAGTATTTCGATATCATTGCTTAGGTTTAAAAAGTAGCAAGGAAAAGCATGCACCAGAGCAAGAGAAGCTAGATAAAAGTTAGAATATACACACACTGGTTTTGATGACAAAATCTAACAAAACAACCATATAACCCTACTGCAAGTTCAGAATATGAAAGCAAACAAGACGTAACAGAAGAGGCCATCAACAACCAAACTCAGATTAAGTAACATACCAGCCCAATGACTGTGGACAATCCCTTTTCACAGCCTCCTTTGACTCTGACTTAGTAAAGAAACCCTAAGAACTCTGCCAGACTTTGAGAGACACAAGGCAATACACATGACCTATCCTCCCATAACTGGCATGGCCAGGAGTCTTCCTCAAGTACTCAGCAATTTCACTTCCAGAGAAGGGCAACAGAAAGGGCTTCATCCCATACGTCTTCTGTCATACCAAAGCCATTTCAGCAGTGCTCCTAGGGTACGCTTCATAACCAGGGGGTTTTGCCAACGCAAATGTTAGTGGGCTTCCATTGAAGCCAGGTCATTGAAATGATCCAGATTATGAAAAAA